>PVJH01042705.1:0-14122 GCA_004026705.1 Nesogale talazaci
TGATGATGCATACAAGTTTCCTCTAGTTCCTGAAGCCTTCCTCCCCGTCCCCCAACCATCATGGTCCCAACTCTACCTTGCAAATCCAGATGGACTGGAGAAGTCACACTGGCATAGAGGGGAGCTGGAGATATGGGGAAACCAGGATGGATGGGCCCCTTCGGGCCAATGGTTAGATTGGAGATACTGGAAGGGTGGAGGGAAGGGGGGTAGAGAGACAGAAAGAACCAACAGCAAGGATATATACACAAGCTCCTATTTGAAGGACGGGCATCAAAGGAGTGGGTTGGGAGAGAGGTCGGGCAGTGTACGATATGAAAAAATAATAACAATGTATAAAGTATTGAGGGTTGGTGGGGAGGAGAGGCCAGGGGAAGAGGGGAAGGAATGGAAAAGCCGATACTAGGGGCTTAAGGGAAAAGGTGGACAATTGGAGAACAATAATAGAAGTGGATATGTGAGAGTGCTTGACAAACATGCTTATTTACATATTGTGAAAAATGATGTATGAGCCCCCAATAAAATGATTGGAAAAAAATACCTCATCACTCCTGCATTCATAGCAAAGTTCAAGGGAAAATACCCACAGGATGTGAGACATGCATAACCTGGAGCTCTCCTCCACTGCGAATGGGACAAAACAGGTGCCACCATTGTGAAAAGCAGTCTGGTCCTTTCTTAAACAGTTATGAGATGATCCAGTGACAATCCTTGGTACATACACTAGATAAAGAAGTCCCATCACTTGAATGGATATATGCATACCCATGTTCTTGGCAAAAGTGTTCACAATAAAAAAAAGGAAGGAACAACCTAAATGCTCATCAGTAGAAATGGTGAATGAACATTGGCACATACATACAATAGAATAAATACTCCCCATCATTAAAGAATCATGATGAATCTGGGAAGCACCTCACAGCATGGATGAACCTGGAAGATCAAATGCTGAATGAAATCAGTCAACTTGATGTGATTGAAATACAAAATGACATACATATTAAGTCCCAAATAATAACAATAATAAAAAGAAATTGGTCAAACACAAAAGGATCAATATTGTATGTTCACATGTGAAAAGAAACATTCTTTGAGGTTACTAGGGACGGAAGGGACAGAAGAATTACAGTCTGGAAGTTACACAAAGGTGAACTAACTGGAAGCTACTTGGGCAATGGGGAAGCCAATATACATTAAGAGGGAAATTAAAAATGGTTTGGAAGCAGGGAAGATATGGGTGTTTCCAAGCGTTAAAGGTAACGGGCAAATATTGTTATGCCCACAATGTCCACAGTGGTGATCTATGAGTAGACACCTAGATAGACATGAAGGCTGAACAGGGAGGAGAGAGAAAGTGTGAGTAAACCTACAAGTATATATAGGTTATGTGTATGCATAGATTTACTTCTGGTGCAGCTACATCCACGAATGTGGTGAAGCATGTGGGGCAATATTATGACAACTTTTTAGACAATACCAAACACCTTGAAAGAATGAGTCACTGGGCCTGGGGCAGCAGGACCATAGTCTAAGGGGACAGTGAGGTCAATTGGTATAGGCGAGTTCAAAAAGACAATGTTCTACATCCTTAGTTGGTGAAGAGCAACTGGGATCTTCAGAGCTCATAAGCATCCATGTAAGGGGCAACCTTCCATCTCTCCCCATCCACTGGGGAAAAAGAGTGAAGAAAATCAAAAGAAGCATGGAAATAATTACTTCAGTGGACTGATAGACCATGCAAATATCGGTCCCCACACCCGTGTGATCAGAGAAATGAGATGGTATCTTGCTGCCAGTACAAACTACCCTGAAAGAGATTACATTTTAGAAGATCATGGATACAGTGGGAGGAAAATAAGAAACGGACTTCAAATCACCAGAAAACTAGACTCATTGGTCAAAGACAGGTGGGACCTTGAGACCATAGCCCTTATTGTATAGTTCTGGAGTTGAGCGTACCCCCATGTTAGAATAGTCATCCACTTAATCTCAAAAGGTCAGCAATTTGCCCAAACACAAAGCTCAGAGGATTAGGAAAGAAGGAGGATACAAACTAGGAGCGCAGGGAGGACATGGGATAAGCAGTGATACACTGAGGAGATGAGAGGATGGATTGACTCAGAATGTATGCACACACTTGAATTGTTGAGTGCTAAACTGTGATGTGCTCTGTAACGCAACATCATTCCTAATAAGAAAATATATATTTTGAATTATAAGCCCCCTCCCCCAGCTAACCACCACTATTAAACAACGGTTACCAAACCTGTTGTCATTTCATGGGAAAGACTAGAACTCCCCTCAGGGTTTCCAAAGCTGTAATTTTTAAGAAGAGTCTTGAGAGCATTATGGTTAAGTATTCACATTTTGAGAAAAGGTTAGAAAGACACAGCAGTTTCCTGGGAAGATTGAAGACACAGAAACCCATACAGCAATTCTACTCTATCCTGTGGTTTTAGTATGAGTTAGAATTAACTCCAAGACAATGGGTTTGAGTTTGGAAACAGATTGCCATATTCGTTTCCCATAGAGTGGCTGTCAAAAAGTCTTTGCCCAATCCTGATGCCCCATTCTTCTGCACCTTGTCTGATGAGTTGTTCCACCTACAGAGTGAAGACAGTCCTGATGAACACCTTCCTGGTTTTCAGTCATGCACGGTTCCTCTCGCTGTTTGCACAACTGCCTCTTGAGCCATGTCTATGTGTTCTGCCTGAGCAAAAACATGGAGAACAGCCTTAAGTAAGTCATTTCACATTACCACTTTGCTGTGCTTTCCTGCCCTGCAAATGTATAATGCTCTGCTGCTGGTGGTTGTCATCAAGACGATTCTGAAGCATGGCGACTGTGATTGGTAGGTTTATTGTGCCAACTTGACCAATAGAAGCATGTGGGATTAATAAAGATTTGCTTGGAGGGCCAAGAGGTAAATGCCTTGGCAAGTCACTCTCCTCTCTGTTGCTCTCTGGTGATCAGAGCAGCTTTTGGTGCTGCTTTAGCTAATTCTGTGCCTCATCTTGTGAGCTCCTCTATCTGTGGGACACTGTTGCTAGAGTTTGAGGGTACTTTGAGAGCTGCTTTGCCACAGTGCCAGTGTATACTTTCCTTAAGTATGAGGCTGTCAGATGCTGTTGGTTTGCATTGCTTGAGTTTGATATCCCATCCAGACCTGCTTCTCTAAACTCCTGAGCTTCAGACTGTTGGCGACCTGCCCTGCTGTTTGCTTCCTGTGGCTGCACTGCCTGCATTACCCAGGGGAGGACTCAGCTGTCTGTTTCCTTGATCTTGGACGCCGTAGCCCTCATGAGCTGAACAACTTCCAGTATATTATATATTAACTGTTCCATGGAAGTGGCTTAAACTGCCCTGTTGTTCAGACTAATTAGCTGTTACATTCCTTTGTGCTGCACCCATCTATCTATTTATTTAATTATAAGTGTCCTCATTTTGTTTCTCTAGAGGACCCTGTCTCATACAGGGACCCATTTATAAAGAGCAGGACTGTGTTGCATAGGCATTTCAATACTTTGATCTTTGAAAAGTAAATCACCAGACCTCACTATCAATGACTCTGCTAAGTGTCAAACTACTTGTAGTTGTTGTCATGTGTCATTGAGTTGATTTCAACCTTAGGGATCCTATGCATACAAGTCACTACTCTGTCATGTGCCATTTTCACCATTTTTCTTATGCTTGTACCCACGTTATAGCTGCTGTGGCACTCCACCTCCTGGTGGGCCTCTCTCTTTTTCTATGTTCCTCTGCTTTACCAAACATGATGTCCTTCTCCAGAGCTGGTCTTTCCTGAAAACATGTCCAAAATACTACTACATCAGATGAAGCCTCACCGTCCTTCCCTCTAAGGAGCACTCTGACCAAATGTCTTCTAAGAGAGATCGGTTTGTACTTTTAGCAGCCTGTGGTATTTTGAATATTCTTTTCCAGCACATGATTCAACGGAGGGATTCTTCTTCAGGCTTCCTTAGTCAATGTCCAGTTTCTACATGCACAGGAGGCAATGGAGAATACCATGACTTGAGTCAGGGGTACCTTATTCCTCAGAGTAACATTCCTGCTTTTCAATACTCTGAAGAGGTCTTGTGCGGAAAATTCACCTAACTCAGTGCCTCGTTTGTTCTGTTGACTGCAGCTTCTGTGAGTATTGATTATGGATCCAAGTAAGACAAAATCCTTGGCCACTTCAATATTTTCCACTTATTATGGGGTCACCTGTTGGTGACACTTGTGGGGACTCTGGTTTTCATTTCACTCTGTTGTAGCCCATGCCGATGGCTTGATCTTCAATCCTTGATCTTCATCAGCAATCACTCCCTCTTCCCATCCTCCTCACCTTCAGCAAGAAAGACAGTGTCATTTGCATAACCATGTGGTTAGTAGGCCAGGATGTAACCTTTTGCACCACCCAAGCACTGTCCGTGGGTTCTGGAGTTGGCAGCAGGAGGAAAACGAAGCTTTCTACTCTTGTGAAGACTCAGAGTCTCGGAAATGCAAGGGGCAGTCTACTCTCTCCGATAGATGGCCGTGAGATGGAATTGACTTGCTAGCTGAGTTGAGAAAGTTGGCCAGTCCCTTTCTTGACTCCCTTGTCTTGTCCAGCTGGCTTGCTGTGAGTGACTGAATGTGATCGTGAGTGGCAGCAAACTAATTTCAAGTTAAGACGTGTGGAATGTCATGCTTTCTGCTTACCCTTTTGCATTTCTGTGATCAGCCAAGTGGAAAAAATATTCCCGGTAGCTGAGAGAAACAAATAAATTCATGCAGCAGACCTACCCTAAGTCACATACTGGGCCTAAGCACGACCCAGCACAGCAGAGCCGCCAGGTATGTGGCAGCCTGTGAAAGAAGAAAATAAACGCTTGTTGTTATGAGCCGTTGGTATTCTGAGGTTGGTTGATACCCAATCCGAACTGATGGCTGTCCTCTCTGAATAATGGAATACTTGTCTTTTGCATTCCTCATTATTTTCTGTATTTCCCAGGTGTGTTTGAATGGGCTTTCATTACTTTGGGGCAGGGGGGAGTAAATAGAGCACGAGGGAAATTTTCTATTGTGTCTGTTGGACAGTGAGTGAAGAGGCACAAATAAGAATTGATGCATCTGAGTTGTGTTCCTGGATGAGGATATTGAAAATAACTTTGACTAACAAAAGAACAAGCAAATTTGGAAGAAGCACGGCCAGAATGCTCCTTAGAAGTGAAGATGGTGAGGCTTTACCTTGTGTATTTTGGACACGACCTCAGGAGAAACCAATCCCTGGAAAAAGACAGCCGGCTTGGTAAAGGTTTTATAAAAGGTTATATAACACAGCAGGAAAACCCTAGGCTAGGGCTGAGCCCCGGTGGCGTAAGTGGTTGAGTGTGGAACTGCAGTCCGCGGGCTTGGCGGTTCAAATCCAGCGGTGGCTCTCAGGAGTGGCACTGGGTAGTGCCCACAGCCACCAGCGGCAGTGATGCCCCCAAAAAAACAAAACAAACAAACAAGAAAAACCCTAGGCTAAAGCTGCCTTTCTCAAATCTGAGAATCCATGTCCTAACATGAAAAGAATAAGTTCATTCCCATTCAACACTATATAGACTCCTCACCTTTAGACCTGTACCATGTATATACCTAATACATATGGATAAGCAGAAAAGCCTTGCTGCAAGTATCACAGGAGTGTATATTACACAAATATTTCATAATATGAAGCCCTTGAGCATATCTTCCATCTAGGTCTGTACACTTCTGAAGGTTATATTTTCCATCTATCTAGCCCTTCCCCTAAAGAACTCTGTGCTCTTGGGGGTATGCCACCTCAGAAGGGGAGTCTGGGTATTCTTGAGGGACTCAAATCATGTGCTTTGAGTCTGGGGAACAAAAAAGAAGTCCCAAGGGGCAAGATCGGAGTTGCTGGGCAGAAGAGGTTTCCCAGCAAAAGCCTCACAGGAGAGCCCTTGCTACTTCTGAAGCAGCTGCATTATCTTAATGGAAAACAATTTTCCTAGTGCAATTTTCCTAGCTATTTCCTCAGCCATGCAGTGCTCCGTTTTCTTAAAACTTCCTTCCAAAAAGCCCCTGAGAGCATCCTGTGTCCAACAAGATTACTCTCGGGAACCCCGAGTCACAGTTGACCTTCTGAGCTGATGTCTCTGCCTTGGATTCAACTGGCCAGCACAGCCCCTTGGCAGCCATTTGGTTTTTTGTCAAGTTATAATCATTTACTTACTTTTTAAAAATGTAAATGTGAATGAGGTGAAGGTTACAGAGCACGTCATCAGTTTGACATCCAACAATTCCTATACAATTCGTTTAAACTCACGCCCTGTCCTCCCCTCAGTGTCCCAGATTGTCTCCCATGTCCTCCCTGAGGCTCCTGTCCGCATTCTCCCTCCTCTCCAAACCTTCTGAAGGTTGTCCTTGAGAACCTGCTGCATTTTTAAAAATCTCAAATGATGAATTATAATACAGAGGCGACTGCAGTTCCATAGTCTTGGGAGCCCTACCTGTCTTCTATCAGGACAGGAAGCCTGGTCTAGTTTATGATTTTGAGCTTTGAGGAAGCCTGTTTTGATTAGACATCTTCTTTCTTTCTGAAAAATCTTATTGGGAATTCTTACAGCTCTTATAACATTGTATGCATCAATTGTAATGAGCATATTTGTACATATGCTGCCATCATCATTTTCTAAACATTTACCTTCTATTGGAACCCTTGAGATTTGACCTTTACTGGATGCCATTCTAAGGAAGCTAAGAGAAGTATTATGGAGAGAATTGTCTGAAGTCATCCACTGATCACCTGCTTTAACACATTTTCTGTGTGTGTCGGGGAGGGCGGTACATCACTGGCCTGGTAGGAGTAGGAGGCCCAGCCTTGTTCCTGGAGAGCTGCTGCTGGATTTGAACCACCAACCCTGTGGGCCGCAGTCCCACACACAAGCACCACGCCACCGTGGCTCAGCCTGCTTTGACACATTTTAATGGGAATAGACCTGTGCACATTTGGACTGGAACCTTAGCAGCTTTAGTCTTTTCCTTACTCTCATTTATATAGTCAATTTTGTTATGATGAAAATATACCTGTGATGAAGTTAAGTTTCTTTTTTTATTCTGATTTGATCTTTTTTAAAAAAAAATCTTTTTATTGGGGGCTCATATATCACTCATCACAATACATGCATAAATATACTGTGCTAAGCACCTTCACATGCCTGTTGCCGTCATCATTCTCCAAATATCCGCTTTCCCACTTGAGCCCTGATATCAGCTTTTCATCCTTTCCCCTCTCTCCCTGCTCCACCTCCCCTACCAATCCTCACTACTTTATAAATTATTATCATTTTGTCATCTCTTACACTGCCCGATGTCCCCCTTGCCCACTCTTACGGTGTCCAACCTCCAAATAGGAGGTTATGTATAGATCCTAGTAATGTGCTCTCTCTCTTTACCCCACCTTCCCTCTACCTACCCAGTAGAAGTTCAGTTTCATAATATGAACCCAAATGAATGGGTGAGACCATGTGACGAAGTAGAGGAGTGGTTTCTTTGGCCATTCCCCTGGGTGTAAGGGAACCGTTTCAGAAGTGGGAAGGGAGAATCCCAGGACCCAAAAGAAAGGAGCGCCATCAGTGGAGTGTGTGCATGATGTCTGTCTGAAATGGCGGAGGTAACAGAGATCATGGCACAAAGGCCATGAGGCAGAGCAAAGGGGTCACCAGGAGACAGCGCAGAGGAATTGTGCTTCTGCGACCATAAGGCTGAGGGGAGACACAGCAGCTGGTCAAGGGACCATGCGACTGAGAGGTGCAGGACTGGAGGGAGACTCATTTGACTTTGGGTCTCGTCTATGACTCAAAGACTGGATCCTTAATGTTTTCTGATCCTGGCTTGTGGTAACCTGTTAACTTTTTCTAATAAGCCTCCGTGACTGTGAGCGTTGTCTATGAATTCTGGGCGGCCATTAGATTAGAGAGGCCAATAGATTAGAGAGACTTGCCGAGCAGAGAGATGCTGGTGTCAGGACAGGGAAAGAAGGACGGAGGGTCGAGGCCGGTCTGATGTCACAGCAATTGGCCTCGGGCTGGTGTGGACTTGACTTCTCTTTCTCCCTAATGCAGTTAGAGGTCAGAGTTGGCCAGCATGCCCTTTATTCAATACCTAATAAAACACATCGTATCTCCCTTTTTTTCTTCCCACATCCCTTGCTGGGAGAGCACTAGTGACTATCTCTGGCACTGTCCAAAGGTGCAGTTCTCCCATGGCTCCATGTGAGAGAGGAGAGACCAAGTCGCTGAGGACCTCGTTGACAAGTTGCTGTGGCAGCAGGAGGAAGATGACAACAAGCTGAGATCTGGGTCTGTGAACCTGAATGTCTTCATCGATCCCTCCTTTCAGACTGACATACTTGATGCATTCATTGAAGGAGTTGAGGTCAATACATCCATGGCCCACCAAGACCACACAGTCCACCTTTCAGAGCTCACGGTTTTCTGTTTGGAAGTAAGATGAAGGTTTTGTGTGGCTCCATGGCACTCCCCAAACACCAGATTACGCTTTACAATTATGGTTTACTATTCCACTTGTTTTATGAAACCGGACTCGGATGGTGTGTGGTTTAGATTTTATATCACTCGATGGTACCTATGTGGAGGTAGGGGTGGAATCCAGACTGTCCATCAGGTGGTAGTCTGTGGATGCCTCCTTGGGAGTACAGCCTTTTAAAGAAGAGACACCTCAGGGACCCCACTCCCTCTCGCTGCTCCTAGACCCTCTATTGCTTTCTGAGATTCTGTGCCAGCCTCTAAGTGTGGCTCCATGTGGACCAATGACCTTGGAATTCAACCCGAGAGCTGTTGGTGCCTAGCCAGGTTCCACCAACCTGGGATCCATGTTACTCTGCACCCACTGGCCTGTATTTTCCTTGCTTCCCACTTCCTTTCTTCAACCTCGACCTTTCTTCAATCACCTATGTGATTCCGAACAGGGCTCAGGCTCAACCCAGACCATGGACTTGAGTTGGACTGAATTTGTTAGGTAGACAGATAGGGGGTTGTTCCTCTCCATGCCCCGGGGCTCCCTCACAGGAAGTTGGAAGCTGCTCAAGGCTAGAGGGCATGCTCCAAATTCAGGACCTGAACCAGGAAGGGGCGGTACACCTAGGTGTACATCTGGATCGGCCCCAGCAGAGGGCCTTGAAAAGCCAGAAACTTAGAGACCACAGCCCTCTCTCTCAGTGGCTCCTACATAGTTCATCGAGGCCAGACTGAGGCTTTTCTCTGTCCTCAGTTTCCCACGTGTGGGTGTGAAGTGTCCTAAGGGGGCCTGTGTAAAACTGGAACCTCCTCCCTTGTATAAACACCCACTTGGGTCACAAACCAGGCTTCAATGCCAAACTTGGGCATGAATTCTCTCTTGTGTGAAACCAAGGACCGAGGTATTTCTCACCTGAGAAACCCAACAAATTGGGACGCCTTCTTGATATAAAGTTATTTTTTATACGTATATGAGTGTCACTGGTTTTGTTTCTCTAGAGAACCCAGACTCCTTTCAATGGTCTCTCAAAGAAGATGCAGAAACCAGAAGAGGGGTGGGGCTATGATCAAAGAACTCAGCAAAAATGAAGGCAGAACTTAAAGTTGACTAGCTCTCTGTCTTTAAGAAGCCTATATCCTCCCACAAAATCTTTCTTTAAGGGTTTTCTTCTTAACTGTTTTTTGTAAAGCTTGCAACTTTCCTGTTTCCCTAGAATATGATCCGGCACTAGGTGTTAGGCAGGAAAATACCCACGTGATGGTTGGTGACTTTCTCAAAAATGTGATAAAAAGCACCAATGGAGTCATTCATTCCTGGATTTTAGAAGGTGGGTGATTTTTTTTTTGTTGGAGAAAGTTTTTCTTATTAAATATTATAATCAATAAATCTATCTTGGAAGAAGTACGGAGATGACGAGAATTTGCCTCACTTATTTTGGTCATGTGCTTTGGAAGAACCCATCCTTTGAAAAGGGCATCGTGCTTGGTAAAGTAGAAGGTTAGCAGAGATGAAGAAGACCTTCAATGAGATGGACTGACACAGGGGCTGCAATAATCGACACCAACATAAGAAAAGTCGCGAGGCTGGTGCAAGACTGGGCAGTGCTTCATTCTGTTGTCTGCAGGGTCACTGTGAGTCAGAACCCACGTGAGGACCCCGAACAAAACATTATAATAGGATCGAGACTGACAGCATGACCAATGCTCATACACTTGTTGCCAGTGGCAATGTCCACACTGCAGGCTCACATCGCCTCCTCGTAGAAGAGCCCGTGGACAGCAAAGCTACTTTTGACGGCTATTGAGCTTTTTGAGAAACAGGAAAGCGGAGAATTTGACCAGTTAAAAATGTAAGACTCGTGGTGCTTTCCCAACACTACATGACTCAACATAAACTCAAAACCCAAACTCGTTGCCATCGACTGCTTGTAAAGACTCGTCAGGGCCCACGTCGACTATGAGAACTCAGTCCAAGCTGTGGAGAAGATGCATTAAAAAGATATCAAGTTGGCAGAGGCATCCCAGCACGAATGCTGCCAGAAATCTGAGCCGCTCTCTGAGTCTGCAAAGGAAGAATTGATCCATTTTTAATGGAAATGAGTGGCATTATTTTAGAAGAAGATGATGGAAATGTCTGAGTTGGGAATAAAGTCTGCCAGAAACGATGCCTCTTTCTTGTAAAGCTGCATTGACTTGTCCAAGAACAACTTGATTCTGGATAAAGGGAAAGAAGGAATGTGGAATATCACCAATATCACTTCCACTGAAAATCATTAGCGACGGAAGATATGTTGTTTAGTTTCTGCTTTGTTTTTTTTTTTCACTTTAGCTTAAAATGATGTAACTAAAAATATGGGTTTCTAAAAATCTTATCTATGTTGGTTTTAGACGATTTTCATTGCATGAGACTTGTACACATATTTTACTATGTATTTAATATCAAAGTGGGCAGTAGCTACACACAGGGTTCTCCTAGCGTTTAGTTATTAAGAAAGAGTGGAAGAAACATGTGCGTTTTGGAAACAAGCAATTGCTGACATATGTTTGCCTGACTGTATCCTGTGCCTGTGCCTCTACAAGCAGAGTATTTTAAGGTGATGGCTAAGTCCAACAAATCACTCAGTTGCTTGTTCCCAGTAAAAACGATCCTATTCCCCTGTTGATCTTACAGTTCTTCTGTCAATTCAAGTGTTTTCACTCTAACAAGAGCAACACGTCTCATTGATCTTTAAACACCCCGCACAGACAACTGTGCTTTTATAAATATAAATATAAATATTTAAGGGGAGAGCAATATCTAAGGGCATACAAACAGGTATGTGATCCACTATAGAAAATGGTCAGATCTCCATAGGAGCATGGGTGAGTCGCTCTTTCTGGCAGTGCAGTGAGCATTGAGCGTTTGTTATTTACCAAGTACATAAAGAAGTTATAAATCACACTAAAAAATACACCATCTCAACAACTCCCACATGTACAATTCAGTGAGCCTGGCAACAACCTTCGAGGTTTTTGCTTTTCCTCTTCAAATTGTTCCACCACCACGAGCCAAACCTCAGTGCCCCCTTGGCATACCACCTTCTTTTCCCTTCCCACTCCTGGACAGGATGCCAGGGGATTTGATTTGGGTTTCGCATCCATGCTGATCATTAATAATCTTTGGTTTCTATATATTTGCTTATTTCATAAGAGTCAGGCTGTGGCAGTCACCCAATCTGGTGCCAATTTGAGGATTAAGAGTGTAGGGGTGGAGTCTAGCCTGTCAATCTGAAGATAGCCAATGAGACCTCTGTGTGGACATGGTTTTCTCCTGAGACTTTTGGGAAATCCGGCCGTATTTCCCCGTTGGAGGTAAGGGACTCACTACTCAGTCCCTTGGAGATGTTCTACCCACAAAACACAAGACGGACTCCCTGTGGACACATGGCAGCATGCTGATAGACCCTGAACCCTGGAAACTGGAGGAGCCACAGGAGACCCCTGCCAGCACTGAGATGCTTCTGCCGTCACTGGATACACAAGACTCTGTACTCACTGGCGTGTGATTGTCCTGGTGTCACTGCATGTGCTCCATGAGTCTGAAGAAGACTTTATAGATTGGTATCAGACATATGGGCTAATATCAGACTTATGACCTTGGACTGGACTGGGCTGAGATGTTTTGTCAATGTTCAATTGCTCTTGTATATAAACCTCTTTCTTATACACATGCATGTTCATGAATTTCTCTAGTCTACCCAGACTAGCACAGAGGCCACACAATGCTTGGTGACATCTACTCCTAGGGGGGATGTTTTCCAGGCTCCTCCAGGCTCCAGGACTCCGTGTCTCCTGATAGCTTCGTAGAATACCACCACATGTCTGGACCACAGTTTGGGTATCCATTCATCACATGTAGTTGGGCACTGATTGTCCCCCCATCCTTTCATTGTACAGGCCAGTGAAGAGCAGGGCCAGTATCTGAGTCTTCCTCTTCTCCTCTGCTCCGGAGCTCTGGTGGCACCGTGGGTTATGAGTTGCCCCGCTCACCAAAAGGTCGGCGTTTGAAATGGCCAATCAGGAGAAAGAGCTTCCTACCCTTAAAGGTGTACAGTCTCAGAAATTCACAGGGGCTGTTCTGCTCTGTCTAGGGGGGGCCACAATGAGTCAGAGTGGACAGGATGGCAATGCATTTGGTTTGGTTTGGTCTAGTCTTCTCTGCCAGGGGGTTTCTGGCTTTGATTAAAGGTAGAGGCCAGGCTGTGCCCTTGCCTTCTATGGTACGGGCGGGGCTGAAAAAAACAGGTTCTAAGTGGCTGCCGGTGATGTCACACTTCTGGCACGCATCCTCCATCCCCAGATGTGTGTCTGTTCTCTGTTTATCTTAAGGAGACACAACAAGAAGCACATATCTCGAGCTGCTCTCTTCTTCAGGCCAGCACCAGGCTTCCTGTGAGCACTGTCTCTAACACAGGGTGGGTAAAGTCCCTTCTGTGAGTTTCCCGAGAAACTTTTCCCACCGGAGATACTGTTGTGGGTGGAAAAGGTCTTTTGTTTTGGCTTATTTGCTCTCTCCACGATCTCACCATCGGAATGACTAATACGTGCATCACCAGCGTATGTGGAAGTAATTATCTGAAAGCAAACTCTTTCCTGAGTCAGCCAGCTTGTTTAATCACTGTCCTGTTTTCCTTTTCTTGAAAAAATCTCAGCAGTAAGGAAATCCAAACTTCCTTTAGTGCCTCCTGTTATTTAACTGGAGACGACATATCTGGTTTAGATGGATGGAGCCATTACTCAGTCTGTTGTGTTCTAATCCTGGATTTATTTTCAAGAGACAAATGGGTTCTAGGATTAATCTCTCTGCCTTTCACGCCCCGGGTGCTGGGCGACTAATACATAATGCATTGATTAGCTCACCAACTGCTTGGCACTCTTTCTGTTAAGCTATGACTGTTTTCTTTTGCCTGCCTTGCAAAATGTACAGAATATTTTGTATCTCCACAAACATGGCTGCTGGAGAAAGGGCACGGCAGAAGAAGCACAGCTAAAGGAAACAGAAGATAGTTAAAGGATCTTTTTTGTTTGTCTGTTTGTTTGTAATTCCCCTGATAACCTGCTGGCCCTCCTGGCCTGGGTCCCTACTTCCTGGAGACACATGGGGTGATGGGAGTTGGAAGCACTTCTACTTTAGAAAGCAAAGGGAACAGAGATTTTCTTCAGCACAGATTTTCCTCGCCCTCTTCCTTGTAGCCAGGACATGGTGACATAGTCTAGGCTCAATCGATGAGACATTCCCAGGCAGGTTGTGACTTTTGAGTATGTGCTACCCAGAGGCTGGAATGTTTCGAGGTGATTTCCAGCAGTCGGTGAGGTGCAGGCTGAGAACTGGCTGCGTTTTCTCTCGCTCTGCATGTCAGTCTAAATTTCTCCACTCTGGGAAGCAAACATGCCAATAGATGCTGTGAACCGCTGACCACCACCCCCGGCCCCAATTCATTTTGGTTGGAGTTAGAGATGTCCCCTGCTGTCAATCACCAAGAACGCTCCCTGATTTAGAAACTGCCGTGTGAAAGGCGATTTTTCCAAGTTGGCAGCAGAGGGAGCACAGGGAA
>PVJH01042706.1:0-14141 GCA_004026705.1 Nesogale talazaci
AAAAAAAACGATCCCACAATTCAGAAATACTCACTCTCCGGTGATATTCAAAGAAACGGTTCTTGCACTTGCTGATGGCCCTGGCCCACAGGTAGCACGCCAGGCCAAGGCCGCCAAGGTGTGCGAGTCTCCAGGAAGAGCGGGTCTCCCAGAGCCAACAAGTCCATCGACGCGGCTGAAGTTCAATTACACTTAAAAAAATATTTCCCTTTATTTAGCTGTGCAGTGAGGCATGAAATTGCACCTAACCATCCACTTACTGGGGCCCTTTGAACATGGAGCGCTCGCAACATTTGGGCAAGGTAAGTGGTGCCAGCCGTCAGCTGGTTCCGCTTTGCTCATTATCCCAAATAAAGAGCAAATGCCGCTTCCTCTTCCTGGCCTCCTCGCTCGGCCGTCGGCTGCTCGCCCTGGAAGTTCACTCGTTTTCCCTCCAATTTCCATTTTGGCTTAAGTTCTGAAGCGGGAACGGTGACGAGGACATTTGTTAATGAGAAATCTGGGAAATTTGATTTGGAAAAATGTTCTTTTCTAGGCTGGCACTTCGTGGTTGAAAGGCTCTCGGACTTGTCATTTTGCAAGTTAAATCTGTCAAGTCCTGGAAGGTTTTTATTTTTTGCTTTGGGTTTGTTTTCGGTTTTTGTTGTTGTTTTCAGAAAATGCAGAGACAAAATTAAGTTAAGAGTTTTTTTTCTTCTTCCAACTTCATTTTTGGGTCAATTGAGTATTTTCGCTGCTTGTTATGGAAGGAGAATATTGACTAGCATAACAATAGTAATTTAGGGATTTGGGAGCTCAATGGGGTGATTTATAGAAACTTGAAGCTCTTAACATAATATTTTGTTAAAAATGCTTCCTCTTATTGTGCCTGATTTAATGCAGATTCTTCTCTTTTGTCTTTTGTCTTTTAAATGGCGGCAATAAGTTAAATGCATACAGGTTTATCTTAGCCGCAAATACAAAGATAAAAGGCATCAATATGAAAAGCTCCCTATAAGTTATATCAACGACAGAAGAATGTTGAATTTTTCATTACTAACCAGGGTAAATGCCTCAGCTGCTTTTGGTTAAAAGCTGTGTTCTGGATCGGGTCTGATTGCTGAGGGGATCCGGTGGGGGGGGGGGGCACCCAAACCCTCAAACTTAACCTCTGGAGAGGCCATGCTATCTGTGCAATAGTGAGACTAAAACTAGAGGTAGGCTGTATGGAAATGTGCAGCATGGCACAGAGCGAGCATTATGAAAAGAGAGGCGTTTGTCATCATCCCTTCCTCCCGTCTTTCTGAACTGTTGAGTGAGCATCTACTGTATGCTGGGGGCCAACCCGTGGCAGGGAGTCCCTTCCAGGTCATGCAAGCCCATGTGTGTCATAATAGCCCTGTGCCCGGGGGTTGTTTTTGTCTTTTAAAACAGTTCTCTTGGCACATAATCCGTACATCATATAATTCAGGACTTCAGTCATATCAGGAAGAGTTGTACAATCATCACCACCACTGATTTTACAGCCTGTTCTCCATTCTGGTGCTCACTGCTCACGGCATTCCCTATTTCCCGCCAACCTCCCCATCCATAGCCGCGTGGAACCATTAATCCAGTTACTGTCTCCATAGATTGACCTCCCCTGGATCTCATAGACAGTGAGATAGTGAAGGGTGATTGGGCCAACTTGGCCCATAAACATGTGGGATTCATTGAAGGGTGGAGAGATAAATGGCTCAGTGAAGCTCACCTTTCTGGTTCTCGGGTCTCTTGCTCACTGATGGTCAAGTCAGGGTTCAGCTGCCTTAGCTAGTTTCCTGCTTCAGCTGGCAAGGCTCACTTCCTGCAAGACCCTTCTGAGGAGAAGCCACATGGACCCACCCTAACCAGATTTTAACGTTGGCAAAGCGGGAGACCATTGACCGGGGTGGGGTGGGGGTAGAGGGGGTATATTCCCTTTCCGTTCTCCCGCCATTCCCTAGCTTGTCGTGCATTCTTTCCAAAAATCGGGACTTTTTAAAAACGCCGCGGGATGCAGGGAAAATTGTTTAAAATTGGGACTGTCTCGCCAAAAGCAGGACGTCTGGTCACTTTAACCTACCTGGATGCAGCCCTGGGTGCCGGAGCAGCCGTGTGGAGACCCCTGCCAGCACTGAGATGCTGACACGCTCACTGACTCAGCTCTCCTCCTGCAGTCAGAGACATTGCGTGTGTTTTGTGAGATTGAGGAGGAATTTGTAAGTCAGTGTCGGACATAGGCGCTAACGTTGGGCTTATGGACTTGGACAGCACTGGGTTGGAATGTTTTCAGAATGTATACTTACCTTTTATATAAAACTCTCTCTTGTATACATATGCATTTCTGTGGATTTGTTTTTTCGAGTCTACCCAGACTAACGCATACAGAAAAGCATGCCTAAGGTTTTTACAGACTCGTTTTTCAGAAATCAATCCTAGACCTTTATCTGAAGCATTTCTGGGAGGCTCATCGGTAAGCAGTGGGCATTTTACTTTTTTCTGCTCAGGAACTCTGCCGAGAAGACCAAAATTAAAAACAACCCCACTCTCCTCAGGTCAATTCCAATTCTCAACTACCCTACAGAATGGCGGTTCTTGACGCTCCTCACGCGGCGACCCTTCACTACAGTTCCTCGCGTGTGGTGACCTCCAACCATAAAATTACTTTGGTTGCTGCTTCACAACTGTAATTTTGCTACTGTGATGAATTGGGCGACCCCTGTGAAAGGGTCGTTCAGCCCCCAAAGGTGTCGAGACCCACAGGCTGAGAACCGCTGCTAGAGAGGGCTTCTGAGACTGTAAATCTTTCCTGGAGCAGACAGTGCGATCTCCCTCCTGAGGAGTGGCAGATGGGACTGAACCGCCCACCTGTACTAAACACCTCAGTGCCTCATCTACAGCGCCATCAGGGCTCCTGGGAAGATGCATCCATCCCAAACCAAATTTCCTAGATAATGCCCAATTGCCCAGGGAGGAAGTTCGGGATAGCAGGCTAACTACCGCAAGTCATACCTCATCTGATGTCAGTTTTAAGTTCTTTCTTGAACTTATGTAGAAATTTTTCCCTGCTTTCTCTAATTTAAACATCTAATCTTTCGAGTAGGAAAAAATAAAAGGTCAAATGAATGTCCTCGTACCCTCCCTCCCAAATCCCACTTCCATCAAGTCGATGCCAATTCATTTCAACCCGTTGGGGCAGGGGAGAGCTGCCTCTGTGAGTCTCCAATACTGGAACTCTTTATAGGAGTAGAAAGTCCGCCCCCACCAGCAGCTGGTCGTTTTGAACTGCTGACCTTGTGGCTAGCACCAAGCACTACACCCCCAGGACTCCTGTCCTCATAGAAGAGGGCTGAAAAACTTTTTGTGGGGAAATGTTGGAGTTCTCCCACACGCTTTTGAAAGCCCCTCTTATTTATTGAGAGCTCATTATTCATTTGCTTAGATTCCATCACGCTCATTGCCTTGTTTCATTCTTTCATAAACTCCCTGTCAGGTAAATATTATTATCTTCCCCATGAGGCCTAGAGCTAGAAGGAACTTCTGGATGCGGTCCAATCTTTGTGTGTTGCTACCCTGAAGTCTCCAAATTAGAGAAATGTTTTAGAATATATGGAAGTATTTCCCTGGTTATCCAAGTTATTAATATATTGATTCATATTTTTATCATTTTATTGTGGGCTCATATAACTCTTATCACAATCCATATATCTGTCCATGTGTCAAGCACATTTGCACATTTGTTGCCATCATCATTCTCAAAACATTTGCTTTCTACTTGAGCCCTTGGTATCAGATCCTCATTTCCCCTTACCTCCCTATTCCCCTCCCTCATAAACCCTTGATAATTTATAAATCATTATTATGCCATATCATACACTGTCTGATCTCTCCCTTCACCCACTTTTCTGCTGTCTGTTCCCCAGAGAAGAGATTATATGTAAATTCCTGTAATTGGTTCCCCCTTTCTAACCCACCTCCCTTCCACCCTCCCACTATCACCACTCTCACCACTGGTCCTGAGGGGTTCATCTGTCCTGGGTTCCCTGTGTTTCCAGTTTCTATCTGTACCAGTGTACATACTCTGGTCTAGCCGGATTTGTAAGGTGGAATTGGGATCATGAGAGTGGGTGGGGAGGAAGCATTAAAGAACTAGAGGAAAGTTGTATATTTCATCATTGCTACACTGCATCCTGACTGGCTCATCGCCTCCTGGTTTCCCTTCTGTAAGAGAATGTCTAGTTGCCTATAGATGGGTTTTGGGTCCCCACTCTTCACTCCCCCTCGTTCACAATGATGTGATTTTTTGTTCTTTGATGCCTGGTACTAATCCCTTCAACACCTTGTCATCACACAGACTGGTGTGCTTCTTCCATATGGGATTTGTTGCTTCTCAACTAGATGGCTGCTTGCTTATCTTCAAGTCTTTAAGACACCAGATGCTATATCTTTTTCCCCCTTTCTTTTTAATTGACTACCATATGTATCCCGGGATTTGATCTGACCCCTGCCATGCTACCTGGACCTCACCCCAGGAATGTTTGTATACAGTAGTTTTTTCCTATGCCCCTTTTGCATTTGTTTAAGCTTACCTCAGCAGACTCATGATGCACTTGTCTTTTTGTGCTTGGCTTACTTCACTTAACATGATTTCCTCCAGTTCTCCCCATGCAGTGATGTGCTTCATGCACTCATCACCGCTTTCAGCAATGTGTAGTTCTCCATTGTGTGTTTGTACCACAGTTTTTAAATCCATTTGTCTGTTGATGGAAATAGGGGTTGTTTCCAACTCCTTGTAATTGTGAATGGTGCTGCAATGGACATTGGAGCACAGATGTCTGGCCATGGCTTGTTTCTTGCCTCTTCTGGTTATATACCCAGTAGGGGGATTGCTGGGTGGTATGGTAGCTCCATTGCCATCTGCTTTAGAGGTAGCCAAATCAGCTTCATATTGAATGCCCATCACATATCAAATAGTCCTTCTGGGAATAAGGGTGTGGAGTAAAGCCTGAGCCCCCAAGTTCTCATAAAGATAGCTCTCACTCCTGAGCAGGACTGTGCTCCATGGTGTTTCAGTAGCTGATGGGGCGGGGGGGGGGGGGGGGGGGGGGGTTGGTGCGCAGGGACGGGGTTTGAAGTTGTTCACCACGGTTTTCTTCCAAGATGCCTCTGGGGGAACTTGATCCTCCCGTCTAGCGGTTAACAGGCAAGCTCTTGGACCATTTGCTCCACCCAGAGACTCCCTTGTTTGAGATGCATATGGAGAAGCAGGAGGCACAAGTGAGCCCTGGATCTCCTGACCCTGTCATTGTGACCCCTCTTCTCAGCATAGGGGGGAAGGGTCTGCTTGGCTGCTGCTGCCCCTTGTGGTTGAAAACAGGTCAAGAAGTGGCCTTATGGCCCGGCAAGGTGATCGGGAGCTGGCTTGTCTTGACTCTGAATAATAACTCTGAGAGAAAAGACACACACCTCTCCCCGGCCTCCCCAGGCTTAGGCTTGCTGCTGTCTGAAGATGCCACTGGGTCCTAGAGTTGGAGGAACTGCCCTGCTTTCTCGAAGCCCTCCCCATTCCAGGCCTGGGCCGCCGCCAGCGCCCATCTCTGTAGTCACTGGGCAGGCAGGCACCTGGACCCGCTACCCGCCCCATGAAGTGGCTGCTTTCCTTTCACTGGTTTTGTTACAGAGGGCCTTTGTAGAGATGAGGCCACCAGACTTTCCCATGGGAATTCCTCCTGTTTCTTTCCTGAAGGTTAAAAACAGCTCCAAAAAATGCTGGCATGCCCCATCCCCAGGTCCCCAAACTGGACGACCATCGGTGGCGCTTTTGGCTCTCTGTCTTCCCCACCCCAGCCCTGGACTGCCAAGGGCCAATCAGAAAGCTTTGGGGCTGAATCCAGGCTGGGACCCTCGGCCACACTCACGGCCCTCAAGTCCATGTCATCTCTGAGCAGGGGAGAACTGCCGCGATTGGTTTCCGCGATAGAAACGCTTTCTGGGAGCTGAAAACCAACTCTTCCGCAGAGCATCCAGTGATTTTGAACTGCTGGCCTGTGGTTAGCCGCCTAATGGATAAAAAGCACTCCGCCACCGGGCTGAAGACCTGGCTTAAACAAGAAAGGGAAAACGCCTTGAGCGTTGACAGGTTTTCTACTCCTGTAAAGCATTAGAGTCTCAGAAATCCACAGAGGCAGTTCTTGCGAGTTTCAAAAGTCAGGAGGGTGAGAGTCTGGACATGCGGGCACGCAAGAGAGTGAGAGAGATTGAGGTTCAGGGCCAGAAAGGGAAGGAGGAAAGCCTATGGGGATGACCATGTCCAGAAAACTGGGTGGTTTCCATGAGTTGCTGGTGAGTCAGCTCCGAGTTCGGGCACCACACGTCTACCAGCCCAGACCCTTGCCGAATTCTGAGCCCTCCTCGTGACCCTGGTCCAGCTGAGTCTGTTGGCCACACCTGTCTGGCCAGCTCCTGGAGGGCTGGCTTCCTTCACTTTGCTGGCCTTAAATTACCAAACATGGGGGATTTTTGTCGCAATTGGACCATCCTGGTGCTGTGTCCAAAGTCAGAGAGTCAAAGTGTGGCCATCCTCTCTCTTCTTAGGGACCTTCCAGCTGTAGTTCTTCTATGACTGCTTTGTTCATCCTTTTGACGGTCTGCGGTGTCTCCAAGAGTCCTCACCAACACCACAGTTCCAACTGGCCAGTTCTTCTTGGGGACAGGGTAGATGGTGTTCCGACGAGATGGGAAAGCAACAGGAAGCGAAGGCTTTCTAAACTTCCCTTGACTCACAGAGTCTCTTCTGAAGTCACCAAGTCTGACTCCTGGTTTACATTCATGGGCTATTAGAATTATTTTTCACTTGACAGCACTTTCCCTGCAAGTTTTGTGTGTGGCTGGCACAGACCCCAGGCTCATCATGGCTAATGGTCCCAGGCCGGCCACCCAGCATTCACGGCTTTGGCTCAGGGCTGGGTCCTGTCCTCCAGGGGGAGGGGCAGGCACTGCTGTGCGAAGAACGTTTTTTCTGCTTGACGGTTTCTTCCTGCTGGTTCCATTAAGCCTACTCAGCCTTCGAAAGGTGGCCCCGTGTTAGGGCTCACTGTATACTGTTTATTTTAGTAAATCCAGGGCTTCTCGACTGGCTGAGAGTCTCTGGGTTCACGGACAGTTCAGGAAGGCTGTGTGAAGGAACTAGGCTAATGCAGAAGCAAACCTACTAGGAATACACCAACTTGACTTCACCCTGACAAATTCCACATCAAATGCTTCTTAAGATAGACTTTGGAAGTTATAACATAAGGTCTTCCCGTTATAGAGAAAAATTGAAAACAAAAAGATGATAAAAGCCTACCATTCTATCCTCATTCAGGGTCCCTGATGGTGCAGTGGTTACCAGCTTGTCTGCTCACCAAATGTTGGTAGTTCAGGCCTACCACCCTCTTTACAAAGATGTGATCGTCTGCTTCCGTAAAGACAGCTTTGGAAAGCTTGAAGGTAGACAAGTGGCCATCTAGCTCAGAAGCAACAAAGCCCACATGGAAGAAGTACACTAGCCTGTGTGATAATGAGGTGTCAAAGGGATCAGGTATATGTATCAAGGAACAAAAAAATCATATCATTGTGAATAAGGGGGAGTGTGGAGTAGGGACCCAAAGCCCATCTGCAGGCAACTGCACATCCCTTTACAGAAGGGTCATGGGGAGGAGAGGAATCAAGCAGGGTGCAGTGTAGCAATCTAAATGCTCCCCACACATCATGACCCCAATTCTACCTTACAAATCTGGCTAGACCAGAGGATGTACACTGGTACCGAGAGGAACAAGAAACAGGGAATCCAGGACAGATGATCCCTTCAAGACCACTGGTGAGAGTGGTGATACTGGGAGAGTGGGGCAGAAAGGGGGAACCAATTATAAGGATCTACATATAAGCTCTTCTCTGGGGGACAGACAGCAGAAAAGGGGTGAAAGGAGACATTGGACAGTGTAAGATATGACAAAATAATAATTTATAAATTATCAAGGTTTCATGAGGGAGGGAGAGCAGGGAGGAAGGAAAAAAAATGGGGCGCTGATACCAAGGGCTCAAGTAGAAAGCAAATGTTTTGAGAATGATGAGGGCAACCAAGGTACAAATGTGCTTTGCATACAATGGATGTATGTATGGATTGTGATAAGAGTTGTATTAGCCCCCAATAAAACTATTTTTTTTTAAGTTCACTACAGATTAACAACCAAGTCCATGCTGACCTTGCTTCCCCAGTGCTCGGTCCCTGCCTGGGGCTGACCCTTTGAAAAGAGGGCTTGATTTGGGGAGAAAGAAGCAGTCTTTGATGTGGTGAAAAAAAGATGAAATTGTTCACTACAGATTAGTAACTAGGCATCAGGAAATCTGTGCTTTTCTTGCTGACACGGCCTGGAACCTACCTTCTTCTCTGAGTCTTTGGTTGATTTCTCTCTCTTTTGCCCCAGAACAGGAGAGATTAGTAATTGTATCTTTAATGGCCATGCACAAGCTTTTAAGACCCCAGACACTCACCCCCCTAGAAGGTAGAACTCATACTTTATGCCAATTGTCCAAGTTATCCCATGAGACAATGCTCCTAAACCTTCAACTCAGGCAACCATACTCAGGAGATATTTGGTTATGTCTAAGAAATATCTCTAACTGGACCCCATGCAACTTATCATATATAAATATCCATATCAACGTATACACATGCACAGACATACCTATAGTTACATATAGTTACATCTAAATGTGTAATATACATATTACATGGGACAGGGTTTTCAAAAAATGTCTGGAAAGCTTTCAATATCCTTCTATCCATTTTTCCACAAAGCCTTGGAAGCCCCTTCGTATTCTCACACACATATTGCATGCACGCACGTCTGTGTACCCACACACATGTATTGAGGGTGGTTGTGACTGAAAATTGTATGTCTTCTCCAATCTTTACCAACCATCTCCTTGGTTGGCGTATTTCTGAGTGGCACAGGTGGCCCTGGTCAAGCTGTGCTCTGAAGTCTCTGTTGACCCATCTGCCTCCTGTGCCCTCCTCTTTGCTCACAATCTATCTGTCGAAGCAACCCGGACACTTGTCCTGCGGAGTTTCCCATGGCCTCAATGCGGAGGACTGCATTCCTGTGGTGTCTTGCGCTGCGCCTCTGCCCCTGGATGTCCTGTACATTGAAGAGTAAATCTAGGGCCCTGATGAAAATCAAGTCTGACTTGGGTGGAGGTGGGTGTCATTTGTAGGTACCATCCAGTTGACCCTTAGTGACCCCATTTGACAGAGCAGCAGTGTGTCTTGGGGAGTCCCGAGCATCCTTGATGAGCGCTGGTGTGTTTTTCTTTTTATGATGTTCAAAGCCATGCATAATCATCCCTTAATCTCCCCTTTGCCCAGATGTCACGATAGTTCATGATAGTCCCTCTGGGTACCTGGGTCACCAAAGGGTGGGTGCTGGGCTGCTCAGGGAAAGGTTGGAGGTTTGCATCCAGGCAGGGATGCCCTGCCAGGAAGATGTGACAACCTGCTTCAGTAGAAAGTGCAGCCAAGAAAGCACCCCGAAGCTCTGTTCTGCATTAAAATCCTCGGGATCCCCAAGAGTTCGAATCATCCCAATGGTGATGGCATTTGGGTGGGTTTTTTATTTGTTTTAATAGGGCTCTATTTTGAATTATGTCAGGGTAGGGAGTCAGACTGTTTTTAGTATTAGTATTATTCTGATTGATTTTCAAGATTAAAACAATATGTCAAGAAAAGTAATATCTATTGCAAGTAGTTTTTCCTTGGTCATTTTAACTCTCATGGTATTTCGTAATACTGGCACATGATAACTAAACTACATGTGCTTGCATGCCCATAAAGTCTAGTTTCACCTCATCTGTCAATTAAATGATTACCCAGATTTCCTGCTAGCTTGTGCGAGGCTTCATGTATTTTTACATCTAGCTCTTTTTTCTTTTAATGTTGAGCTGCAATTTATTATGGTGTATAGCGTGAGGGAAGGCTCTGGCTTGAAGATCTTTAAAATGACCAGTTATTCTAAAGCCAGTTGCTGAATTATCCATTTTTCTCTTTTTTATAAGCTAAATTGTTTGGCACCCTGAGGTGGCTGTTTCTTCTAGATCTGTTCCCCGGCATATTGTTTTCATTGATGTGGCTCTGTCACACCCTTGAACAGCTCGAGTCACTTTCTTACTTGTCGTTTTCAAAATTGCCATCGTTATTTTTGCTTGCTTGTTCTACTGAATACACACGCAAATGATTTCGTCGTGTTAAACTACCTCAGTGCAATATCAGAAGGAATCTCTTTAAGCCTGTGACCGGATCTGAGGGTGGAACTTGGGTTTTCTCCAGATGGGTGGGCTGCTGAGCTGGGAAAAGTGATTTCATGGGGTCTGTGTCTCAGGCGGTTCCTTGAATCTCACAGCCATCGGGAAGTCTGGGGAGAAAGGGCAGGCCCAGGTGGGACGTCACGTAGGAAACTCCAGTGGTGGTCCAGGAAAAGGATGCTCACATTTCCCTGCACACAGGGTGGTTGCAGTAGCAACGGAGGGGACATGGTGAAGAGATCATAGTCTTATTCTTGAGTGATTTCCAGCTCCTGGTGACCACCCGTGGACCAGAGAACTGTGTGCTGTAGTGTTTTTGATGGCTAGGTGTTCAGAAGGTTGCCAGCACTTTCTTCCAAGGCACCTCCAACATTTTCAGTTAGCAGCCAAGGCTTGAAGCATAGAGGATGGCTTGCTTAGGAATGGAAATGAAGCAGGAGGTCATGGAGGACGATTCTTCAGTCTCGCGTTTGCTCGGTTGAGTACCTGGTGGTGCTAGTCGCGTAGATCGGTTTCCTGGCTCTGATGTGGTGAGATTGTGTACTTTGAGGGGAAACTCGCTCCCCCTTCTTTATATGTGTAGGCACTGAGTCTCAAAATCATGGAATCATGTCGCCTGGCCTGACAGCATGCATGGGGCGCCACTGGGAGCCATACCCTTCTGTGTCTGGCCAAAACAAGGGCTGGCTCTCCCACCATCGCTTGTGTGACCATCTTGTCTCTTGAAATAGACTCTGAGCAACACAGGAACCGGAGAAGGTCCCATGTGGGGCCAGTCTGTGATGGGCTGGGGCAGAGAATCGATCAGTGAAGGATAGAGGCTGCTCCTCTGGGACAGGTGGGTCGGGGTGATGCATGGGCTGCTAACCACGAGGTCAGCAGTTGGGACCCACCGGCCACTCTGGGGGAGAAAGATGGTCTCCTCTAGCCTGTCCTGCAGGGTCTCCAGGAGTCATGTCCCACTTCAATGGGTCTCCTTTCCTCCCTCAAGGGAGCAAGAAGGTATTGTCTCTAAGATCACCACACTGAAAAGAATAGAGGGATATTGTGTGCTGAAGCCCTGCTGGGAATCAGCACCCATCTGGAACCCTTAACAGACGTGTTTGTCTGCCCAAAGGATGTGACAATCTCCATTGACCAGACGAGGGAAGCCGAGGCCCCTCACATGTACAACCTTTCACA
The DNA here is from genome assembly GCA_004026705.1 of Nesogale talazaci. NCBI lineage: Eukaryota > Metazoa > Chordata > Mammalia > Afrosoricida > Tenrecidae > Nesogale > Nesogale talazaci. The sequence continues at coordinate 11,518 of PVJH01042706.1, forward strand.
CCCTGTGGCATCCCAGGCATATCCTGGCCTGCTGGTCACTCATCAGGGCCCGGGGGATGCTGTTCCGGCTGCACGTTTTTCGGCTGGCAGCTATGCAGGCTCTCCAGCCTCGGTTTCTTCGTCCATTTGATAACCATTACGAAGATGGTCGTTTGCTCCCTTTTTGATCTGAGTTGCTTTTCAACGACTTTTAAATGTAGAAACTGTTTCAAATGGAGCGCTGCAAGGGGATCTTTTGTGCCCTGTCTGCTATTTGCACTCACAGCCAAGAATGACCAACCTGTGTCTGAGGTGTGGGGTGTGCAGTGGAGCGGAAGGGGCAGGGGCATCAGTGGCCTCGGGATCATCTGGGATCAGCAGCCTCGGGATCATCTGGGATCCCTTTTTCAGGGGGGTTACTCAATCATCCATAAATTGTGTTGTGATCATAGCCATTCTTCTTCTCTGGTAGATCAAGAGGGAACTAGAGAGAAGCAGCTCTCTATTCAATGACAGGGCTTCATCATATTTTGCAATTATCTGTCACATATACACCTAGACTGAAGCTCCTGGGAGATGACCAAGCCCACTAGCATTGAGTCACATCTGATTCTTCGCCACCCTAGATAGGGTTTCTGGACATCTTTACGGGAGCAAACAGCTTCATCTTTCTCCCGCAGAGTTCTTGATGCGCTGAAACCACTGTCTGATCCACAGCACCACCAGGGCTCCTTCCAGAAAGAGTAGAGGCTAATTTATTTCTTTTAGTATCTTTGGCCCAGCACACTTATAATAGAGATAGGCATTGAGAGTCAGAACCCACTAGTGGGTGAAGAGCAGGACTCTGGAAACACAGGTCTGAATCCCTGCTTTACCACCACTTCAGAAACGGTGTGTGACCTTGGGCCAGCTGTTTGACCTTGTGATGCCTCAGTTTTGTCATCTGTAAGATGGGGATCGCATCCATCCACATCATCTTCTTCTTCTTTGTCTTGCGTCAATGATGTGTTGACTGCTTAAATAAACAAACGTACTAGCCCCACATAAGTGTGTCATGGACCAATCTTGAGGTTGTGAAGCTCTGAGATTCTGTGAATGGTTTTTGTTTCGTGAAGCGCGCAGTTCCATAACCAAGTGAAGCTGGGTGCTCAAGGATGCTGGGAAGCAGTAATAAAGCCTGCCCTCCTCTGACAAGACAAGTGAGAGGGTGAGTCCATCCACATACCAGCAGAAGACACACATGCCTTCCATCTGCTCTTCCACACATGCCACCTCTGCTGACACCAACCGTTCCTCCCACGACATTCCATAAGGTATTGCTATTTGAAATGATCTTTGGCCCAAACTTCAAATCTATAATCTCTTCACAGCTTCTACAGCAGTGCCACATGTATCTAAGAAATGAGGGGCTGGCTCATGGAGACAAGAAGAGGAAGTTCTCAATCAGAGTAATAACTGAAAAAAAAATGTTTAGTGACTAATCCATTTGTGTGGTTTAAAATATTCTAGTTTGAAGAGTAGACCATGAAAATATTGCTTTCCCTTTCTGTTGTCCAAAAATTTAATTCCCTTCCCCACAAAATGCCAGCACTTTAGCATTATTAATTATCCCCGAGAAGCCCTTTCTACATATGTAAACACATATGTGTACACAGAAAAAAAAAAGGATCTATCTGTTCCTCCAGCATATTTTAAAACTGATTGTTGTTCTTTAATGAGAAAGTTCTTGATTTCTGTTGCTAAGATTTTGCCCCTCTGATTTTTACACTGCCTCCAATACTTTGGGGGTTTCTAGGTAAGCAATGAGATCATACATATCATATATCACAACTCTTGTTTGGGGAGTAAAAGTCAGGCATTGAAGGAAAACTGATCATCATTTTACTGATCAATTGGACAATTGGGAATGAAATGATCTCGGGTTTCTCCTTTGGAGACCTGTGTCTTGAGAATACCAATGTGAGACAGAGTTCTCTAGAGAAACAAAGCGTGGCAGTCGTGTGCTTATGTTAATTTTATGATTGAAATGTAGGGGTGGAGTCTAGCCTGTTAACCTGGAGATAGCCATTGAGTAGCCAATGAGGCATCTATGTGGGCATGGCTTTCTCCTGAGAATTCTGGGAAATCTATTTCCCTCGTGAAGATGAGAATACTATCTTCCCCAGTGGTTGGGAATTAGTCTCAGAGGCGATGAGTCATGGAAAAGACAAGATGGCAGCATCCGAGAAGCTGGAAGAGCCGGAGGAGAGATCACACAGCTTTGCCCTGATGGAGCCAGACCTCTGAAGCTGGAGCGACATGCTATTGATGGACCCTGAGCCCTGGAAGTGAGGAGCCATGGGTAGACCCCTGCCAGTGCCAGAATTCTGCATCCACTGACCTGTGACTTCGTGAGTTGGAAGGAGACTTTGTAGACTGATTTCGGGCATGTGGGTTAATATTGGACTTATGACTTTGTACTGAACTGGATTGGGATGCCTTCTTAGTGTCACATTCCTTTTATATATAAGCCCTTTCCTTATATCCATATGCGTGTCTATGAAATTTGTTCCTCTAGTCTACCTGGACTAACACAAAGCCAGGACACTAATAACTTTATGTATATTTATATAGATAGAAAGATATCTAACATAAGAAATAAACTA
>PVJH01042707.1:0-14120 GCA_004026705.1 Nesogale talazaci
CCACCCCCCCAGCCCCCACTGCCCTCACCTCCCAGGTCTACTCAGGACTCTGGTCTCACTGTTCTCTCCTTGAACATGTCTCCCAGGCCTATCCTAGATAGGTAGGCACACCAACCACGACATAGCCCAAACTAATAAAAAGAGAAAAATATGCAATCAATAAATTAGACAAAAATTTTTAAAAGAGAAGAAATATACAAAACCCCTGGATCTGTTCACTAGTCTTCATGACTGTCCAGGAGCTGCCCTTCCCGGCCTGGAGCCCCCATGTTGGGGGCTCCTCAGGGGCTTTGTAGCTCTGCCTGGCTCCAGCAGCTGGTCTGGTGTGCTCCCTTCTTGGTTCGCTCTGTTTGGAGGGTTCAGACCACACTGCCTCCCCACCATGTGACTCCAGACATGCAGTCTGCTCCAGTAAGGAGACAATGTGACTTGAGCTGTTTTCCTCTGTTCAGTCCCCTCTGTCTCCCATTTGATCCCCACAGGGACATCATCCTCCAAGCCTGGTGTGCCAGTGTGGGGTCCAGTCCGATTCTCTCTTTCTCTTTCTCCCTCCGACCTTCCTCCATGTTTTTGTAGCATGCTGGCCCCTCTCCCCAACCTGTAGGCTCAGTGTTACTCTACGCCATACCCACTTCCAGGGAGGGAGTCAGTCTGGCTCTGGGTAGGGTCAGCCCTGTAGCTTTCTTTTCATGCATTCTTCCATGTGGCCACACAGTCCTCATGGTGTGGTGCTTCATGGTAGGGCTTACATGTCCACTCCAGATTCTGTGGGGACAAGACCAGTACTCCCCCGGGGTGGACGAGTACCCTGCTCCCTCCATCATCATTTCACTTTCACCACCACCCCTTTTCTCTCTCTCGCCTCCCTCATTTTCCCATTTTTGTGTTGAACCAACATATACTTCCTGGGGTTTGGCCCAACTCCCTGTATCTCAACCCAAATGTTATGATGTAGGACGTTTCTCTTCCATACCTACTATTCTGATTACACTTACCTCAGGGAACTCAGGCTGCACTTCTTTTGTAACTGGCTGACTTAGCATAATTTCCTCCAACTCTTCCCACGAAAAGATATGTTTCATGTGCTCATCAGTGCCTTCTACAAGATACTCCATTGTGTGATGTGCCAGGGTTTATGGATAACCTCATCTACTGATGGAAATTTAGGTTGTTTTCAACTTTTTGTGATTGTGAATTGCACCACAATAAACATTGTAGCACATAAGTCTGGTCTGTGGTTTCTTTCTTTCTTTCTTTTCAAAATTTCTTTTTATTTATATTTAGACTGTGGTTTATCTCTTATGTCTTCGGGGTATCTTCCCAGTACAGGGATGGTACCCAACTATTAAAAGATATAGCATCTAGGGCCTTAAAGGTTTGAAGTCATACAAACTGCCATTCAGCAGTGAAACAACAAGTCCCCATGGAAGAAGCACACTGACAGTGCAATCATGAGGAATCATAGAGACCTGGTAATAGGCATAAGCAGACACCTAACAAGCAAAAATATTTTTTTTTGGGGGGGGGATTGGAGCAGAGACCTAAAGTCCATCTGGAGACAATGGAAAAATCTCCCCACAGAGGGGCCACAGGGAAGGGATGAGTCACCAGGGTGCAGTAAAGCATCGATGAAACACACTATATCTATCGCTCTGGTTCCTTGAGACTTCCTCATCTCCCACCACCATGACCAGAGTGCTGCTTCTCAATTCAGACTAGACAGGAATATGTACACAGGTATAGATAAGAGATGGGAGCTCATGACACACAAAATCCAGGAACAGGAGTGGGACTAGTGATACCAGAAGGGTAGGGGGCAAGGGGAAGAGGAAAGGAGAAAGGGGGAACTGATCACAATGATCAACACATAACCACGCACCCTTCTCCAGGGGGAAGAACAATAGAAAACAAGGGGGAAGGGAGACAGTAGTCAGTAAGAGATAAAAATAATAACAATCAGGTAGTCATGAGGGTTTGGGAGGGGAAGAGTTGATATCAATAGAAAGTAAATGTCTAGAAAAGAATGAAGGCAACATATGTGTGAACATACCTGATTCAACTGATGTATGGATTATAATGAGCTGTACAAGCCTCTAATAGAATTGTTAAAAAGTAATAATTAAAATAAAGGCTGACCTCTTTCAGTTAACTTTAATTATTGTTTTGAAGTTCATAAAAGTCAACTCACTTCTTTCATTCCTATACTTAATATGGACTATCTGCCCATGAGATGCCACTAGGGAAAGAGGATGAATTATTCTCAGTTGTCCAAAGTCAATTACCTCTTACCTTTGAAAGGAACATATTATCAATTTTTTTTTACCATACTGCCCATTTATGCTGCTCAGAATGCTGGCTTTATGACAGTTTTTCAAGAACATGATCTATGAAAAATGACTTACTTCAAATCAATGTAGGTTGAATGTTGTCCAAGTTTGACTGATTTTGTAGCAGATAACCAATTTCTTCTATGTAGGAAAAGTCTCCAATGAATGTCATAACCAGACCGAACAATGTCCCTGAAGCTTCTCTAAGCAAAAGACCAAAAATTATGCTAGCCATTGCCTTGTAGGACCAAAGTTAAAATATAAATCTATCATGTGCTGGCTGCTCTCTTTTAGCGTATTCTTAGCCTAATGAAGACAGTGGTGAACTGAAGGCTCTTTAAGAATTCAAGCAGCAGGGTTTGAAAATGGCAGAGAAGAGCTTCGTTCCTGGCAACTGTAGATCTGATTTAGTTTGTGTGAGTAACTTAGCGGGGTGCCAACATTTAAGATACAAGATATCCCTACATGTTTTTTTACTGAGATGGCTTCACCCATGCTCACAACAATCTCTCCTGCAAAAGTAGAGATTATTTCCACTGTGTTACAGAGCCAAACAAACTCTTACTATGACACTGAACAACAGATTTTTCAAAGCCTTTGTTTGCAGCCAGTGAGTAACAAGAATGTGCCTGTTTGGGGAACCAGAACTATTCACATGTTTGCACATGTTTTGTAATGGACAACTAACCACCTGACTCCCCACTGACCACTCCCCACTCCCCACTGCAATGTTTTCATACTTCTACTTAGACTCTGATAATGAAGAGGTGAATGATGCAAGCAAGCTATGTGCAAATTTGAAATATAATATAAGTCAAGGCATTTTCTTGAAAAGCGATTTTACTACAGGATCGTGTATTTGGTGCAGAAAATATGGGTTATAGTTTCAAGAGCATCCAGACTTGGGAAATGCTGTGTGTTTTAAGGCTAACAAGATTTTTCCCTCTAGTGCTACTTACAGCTCTCAATATGCTAATTTGCATTTTGCATCTCCAAGATGGGAATATGATATGATGTTTTTCCAAATTGACTATGGAATTCTTTTGTCGTGTGGTATTTAAATAAAAACATTTTTTAAATAATCAACTTTCCACAAAGTTGGCTTTGGAAAATGAACTTCACTGGCCTCTGTTGGTGAAGGTGTGTTTTTGTGCCCCTGGGTTCTCTCTTTTCTCCATCCATTAAATTCTACTTCTTCCATTTAGAAGTTTGGGTACATTTGTGGCTACCACCAAAGGAGGTCACCAGACATAATCTCCCTACCTGGAAAACACAGTCTCTAAGTTGGACCAGAGCAAATGTGATGTCCTATGTCTGAATTATCTTGTGTGGCCCTAAGAAACACAAAAAGGGATGACTTTAAGGATTAAGAATGTGTTATCTCACTCCTTTGGATATTAAAATTCATATCAAGGTATTAGCTCTTGGAAGGTACCTTCTCTATAGTTGGTAGACAGTCCTAGGCATACCTTGGTTTTTAGAGAGATCTACACATGCTGCCTGCTTTCCCTCCATGTGTATCTGCATGTTAGGACACCACTCAGAAGATAATGGAACCCAAAACTCCAGGTATGAAGCTATTATCATAACAAACCCCACTCCCTGCTGTTGAGTCAGTACTAAGTCGCAGCCATCCTGTAGAAGAAAGCAGAAGGTCTCCATAGGGTTTCCAAGGCTGGAATTCTGATGGAAGCACACTGCCACATCTTTCTCCCACAAAGCTGCAGGTCGGTTTGAATCATTCCTCTTTTGCTTTTCAAGCCAATGCCTCACCTGCAACACAATAGACATCAGGGTGAGGAGCTCATCCTAGCATTTGAAGGGATACAAGTCAACCCATAGTGCTTTGAGAAGAACACGGACATGAAAAAATATTTGTGTTTCCATTTCTGTTTGTCATACCAGAGATACACAGTCATCACCACTTTTCATCCCTTGCCTAAACAGTTGTTTGAAAATTAGAAAAAAATCTTTATGTAGAATTTGCTACAAACAGAGTAGATGTTGAGTACAATCCTTGACTAAATGATATTCTTTATCCAGTGATTGTGGTATAGCATGTATCCCATGTGCTGTCCACTCTAGATAAAGATATATTGAATTGATTTGATAGGAAGACACATTTCTACAATGTGAAAGCAATCAATGGACATGCATTAGTATATAATATCCATGCAATCTGGCAGCCCAAACTAAAGAAAGTGTATAACATCCATGCAATCTGACAGCCCAAACTAAAGAAACTAAGAGAGATTTTTAAATAGATTACAGTTTGATTTCAAGAAAACTCATGTTATTTAAAAATTATGAGTGATTTATTGGATATAATTAATTGCATAATGTTTCAAACTTTCACTGAAAATCTAAACTGAGGGAACTGGATACGAATGACATTTGATTGGGTTCTATATTTTAAGATGTATCCCTAACATGATAATTTCCAGGAAAGAGTAGGAATAGTTAGAGGGGAAGGAACTTATGTTGATTGTATTTCTCACATGTACAAGGTATTTAATTAAGTAAGGACTATATATTCTGTGCATGTTCTCCTATTTAACCAGAGCAACAACTTTATACAAGGTCTATTGTAATCCCACTTTTACAAATAAATGTGAACTCACTGGTATTAAATAAAATGCTCTTGTTTACATAATTTTTAAGTCTGGAGAGAGTTGGGCTTGTGAACACACACCTGATATGGTAGGATATAAATGTCATGTCATTTCCAATAATAAGCAGCCTTGAAATACCAATAGAATTTCATTTAACAAGATATAATTCATAAATTTCCCTTTAATGTAATAGATTCCCAAGTAGATTTAAGAAAAATCAATTATCAAAAACTTTCCATACATTGTAAACATGATACTCATGTGTCCTTCTTGGGTCAGGTAAGCATAACCATTCTGTGGGTAGTAAGATAAAGAAACGTTATTTAGATTTGTCAGCAGTTTAGGGTCATCACTGTAGGACTGTACGGGGGTCAAACAGGCTAGAATTCTTTGCTGCTAAAAAGCAAAGGGTTAGCATTCCTTTTATTTTATTATAAGGAACAAACATTCCCGGTGGAATGTATTTTATTATAAACATTTTTATTATAAAATGTTTATTTTATTATAAGGAGCCCTGGTGGATCATTGGTTACATGATGGACTGAGATCCCAATGGACAGAAGTACAAAACCACCAGCAGCTTCACTGGAGAAAGACTGACTGGGCTTTCTAAGAACTCCCTTAAACAGTTTCAGTCTTGTAACCCCCCAGGGCTCCCTATGAGTCAGCATAGACTCGATGACAGGCAATGAATTCCTGCCAGTTATCAACTTGACTCACCACTCTACTCCTGAGAGCTCAAAGTAACTGTCCAGCGGTTACTGTCCTTCTCTGCTTCTAACCCATGATATGTAAACCAATTTCCTTAAGACTGTGTTATAAAACAGTCAATCAGTGCCAGCTGAACTCCATTTTTGGCACCTGTGCTGAATGATAAAGTGTGTCCTATAGATGAATTTATGCTGTATACCTGGAAAAATGTCCACCCCTCCTCACAGCATGCTAACCTGGCTGCTTTAGAACGTGGGCTGCAGAAAGGCCCCTGTTCCCTGTTTTCCTCACCTGCCTCTAGTCCTTATACATATCTCAGTAATGCCACATGCATGAGTTAGTATGAATATGTATAATTTTGTCCATTTAGACAGCCCTCTACCTTGTAACCTGCCTCAGAGGCAGGGGGCTCAAGGTTAGCATTACCATAAGGCTTAGAAAGACTTAGAACAAAGGAGTTACCTGATGAAACATGTCCTTTGGAAAAGAGTAATAAGACAGCGATGTGTGAGAGAGACTGAAGCAAAGAGAAATTGAAGTGTAAAAATATGCAAAGAAATTATCTTGCTATTTTAAATGGAATCAAAGAGAAACACAAGAAATAAAAAGAGAAAAGAGAAACTGGAGAGATAGGCAATGAGCTTCTTTCATGTTTCCCTAAAGAAATTCTGTGTTAGGCTGGGTTGATTGGGAACCATATGCAGAGACAGGTACAGGAGATAGCATTACATTGTGAAGATCTAGGTATCAGAATAACATTCCAGCCCAGTCCAACTCAAGTCCATAAATCCTTCTTCAGATGCATGTAGCCACAGGCCATGAAGTAGAATGCAGGAGGAGTACAGGCCAATGGGAGCAATGTCCTGTGGATCCAATGGCGGTGGAGGCGACTCCAGGCTTAGGCAGGGCCCCAGCAGGTCTCTGAGTGACTGACCAGCAGGAAGGTGAAGCAAAGAGAGAAATGAAGTTCCCAGGACCTTCCTTGTGGGCCACACCCACAAAGAGGCACCATCAGGCTGTCACTGATTGACAGGCTAGACTCCACCCCTAGATATACTTTCAGTTGACACAAAATTATGTCAGGACCACAACTTCTAAATGTTGTTTTGAAGTAACTATCAACTAAGACATCAATGGTAAAATTACCCATGATGTTGATCCCCAATAGCAAAGCTAGTTCATGCAGGGGATGAAAATTACTAGAACGTCACAAGTGCGCATTCCTGATAGTACAAACACAACCATGAGGCAGGAGAAGAAAAAATGCATTACAGAAACATAAAAAAAATTGAAGCTGTGTAGTAACAGGGCTAAAGAAAATAGACATCAACTAACTACCTCTTGTGGCCATAAATTTTAAATTGAAGAATCAAACGACTTTTGTTCTTTTTAATTATCATGCAAGGCACTTGAATCATGTACACAATGACTTAGCCCAAATGCTTTGTTTGACACTGTGCTCTTCTAGCAGACTCGTGCTTTTGCTTCACGCTTTTTGGACTTTGTTGCTGCTGACTAAAGATGGTCATAATGTCAGTTATATTTTATCTTCCTATATAAAACATTCACTAGCTTCTTTTGTGAAACAGTCTTCAATGATGAGTCAGGCAGGTTTGAAATTGTTCAGTGTTCATTCTCACAGTCCCACTTATTTCTGTGCCCCCACCCCTCCATCACATGGAATTTCCCTTACTTGAATCCTATTGTCAAATCTCAGGAAGATAAATGTCTTAAAATTGTAGAACATGCTTCCAGTGAGTAGAGGTTTTATTTATGAGATTAAAAGAAGAGACAAGAACTTTATACAAGAAGAAAAGGGTAGAATAGTATTTGCTTATTAAATCAGAAAGAAAATAAGGTAAAACAGGGAACATGAAAAAAACCAGCATTTTTAATAATATGCACAATGCTGCACAGATTTCTGTCACTTTGAAAAATGGCTTTTATAATTTGTTAATAGTGTTTCCAAATTGCTAAATTGATGATAATTTAGTAGGTAAGAAATAATTTACAAAGTGCTCATATTGCAATGCTTACTTGAAGCAAAACAGAAAAGAAAAGAAAAATCCATGCAGATCAGGGTCTCTCTCAGCAAAAGGGAAATAGCCAAGAAGGAGAAAATACATTATGTCTACTCTCTATCAGGCTGACCTGAAAGAAAGTGGGTTACAGTCTCTTTGAATAAAAATAAAAAATGAAAAGCATGTGTTCTCTTATTCATATAAAAATGCTAGATTACAAACTGATCTGTAGAGTGAAAGCATATAGGAACTGATAGAAAAGAAAATAAGCCCTGTGAGTGTCATAAAATCAGAAGGTAATCTTACTATATTCTCTTGATTCTAATTTCTTCATTTTACTATCCCTGTGAATTTAGGAAGGGTCCTAGAAAATAATTTTGTGTCATAATACGTCACTTTCTAAATTTTCCTTTTAAAAAGAACTGCATCTTATAATTAGTGGCATCTTAGATTTAATAATGCATAGAACTTCAACAAATGGTCTGAGAAGAACAAATACAGAGTTAACACTAAATTATCTGAGGAGTAGACAAAGGGATGAAAGGAAAAACAAAGGAGTTAAGTAAATAAGCCAGACACTTCATATCAGTTCACGTTTTCACCTCCGGCAAAGTATTTCATTACAACTGCGACTACAAATTTTACATATTAATTTTATTATATGTCCTTTTTTATTATATGTACTTCTCTAGAGAAGGTGTTGGTAGCCCTCATTCTAGAACTAAAACAACTCCTTTCCAAAATGGCCCTTATTCTCTTGTTCACTCTGGAATCAACTGAGCCAGGTCTTCACTTTTTCAGATCCAGCTTGTGGGCTTATGTTATCACCCATCTGTGACCATCAATGATTTTGACCCTTTGATGTAAGTTTTTAACTTTGCTCCACTCACATTCTGTTTACACACCTGCATTCCCTCTATAGGCTTATTCTAAGTAATTCTTAATATTCTAGATAATAACTTTATCTTTTCAGAAGTATGTATTCTTTTCTTCTAAGAAATGAATTAATGTGTGGTTGAAAGAAGAAGACAATTAAAGTACTTAGATTAAATAAGTTTATTCTTAGGTAGCTAAAGATCCATGCATCAATGAGATATGATTTGTTTGGTGATACATGAACCAAAACTTGGCTGAAGTGATTGGTTTTACAATTTCCCATAGAAGTCATCGAGAAAGAAAAAGAGTAGAGTCCCATTCATGAATTATTTGCTTATTAAGATAATAACAACAAAAACTTAGAGCTAACTATATGCTTTTCAGAGATGTGAAAACCAAGATTCCACAAAATTTTGGCTTGCCTGACTTCCTCCAGTGGCAGTTGTCATGACAACGCAGGCCTCTTCATTCCTCACCCCATGGTCTTTCCACAACACCATGAAAACAAGGCATAAGGATATTCCCATCTATCACAATATACAAGGCAGAATGCCTTGCAACATGTGGGGGCTGACAAGAGAAGGAGGAAGTCAATAAATCTCCCATTCTTTTATGTGGAGTGCTTTTTAAACTTTGCACCTACTTACACTTCCTTCTATACTCAGAAGAGAACTACTGTTCCCCTAATTCATTTTCTTGCTAACACTACCAAAGGGCATTTGAGAACTTGTTGGCAAAAGCATATAACCCGCTGTGAAACATTTAAGTATCAAACATGGAGGCTTAATTTATCTGAATTGGAATGGGTATCGTGAATATAGTTAGCCTATTTAATCCAATCATCCTCTGGGTTGAGCCCTGGTGGTACTGCCAGGCAATCACTGGACTGCAAGGAGAGCCGTTCACACCTCCAGCTGGTACTCAGGGAAAAAGGAGACTCTGCTTTCACAAAGATTTACCGTCTCAGGAAACCTACATATAGTCATGATGAGTCAGAAATCACTGAGTGGCAGTGAGTTTGTTATGTGGACAGAAACCAACCAGTAGTTTAAGGCTTTCCCCCCATTACTCCTTGTTACTTTATCTTGGGCTTATGGGAAAATGTTTATTAGCTTAGATGTAGCTCCCAAATATTTTCTTTTCTGTGAGAAATTATGTTTCTTTTATTTGCTACACTAACTTTTTTTATGCTGTGTAGGAATTTTTTTTTCTTTTAGAAACTAATTTCTGGGATCTACATGTGACCTCCTCTCTGGGGTGCAAACCACAGGTTGTGTGTGTGTTTGTGTGTGAGTGAAGTGGCACATTGGACAGTGTATGAGATGAAGAAGAGGTAATAACAATTTGTAAAGTATTAGGAGTCCATAGGGGAGGAGAAGGAGGAAGGGGAAATATGAGGAATTGGAATTTTAAAAACATAAAGAACTAGAGGAAAGAGGAGCACATGCTGGGGAAGGGGTCAAGTAGAAAATGTTTGTAGATGAACATGGTGACATGTCTACAAATATGCTTAATACAAACAATGTATTGAATGTTATAAGAGCTGTAAGAGCCCCCAATAAAATCTATATTAAAAAAAAGGAATATAACTACATTTTAGCCTTTTTTTCTCAGTGATTACTCCTGTGGCTTACTAGCTGCCGATTCACTCCTTGAAACATGATAGTAACATTTTCAAGATCTTACACTAAAGGCAGAGCTTGAAGATACCATTTGAGGCATTTATTAGTGGCCTATGGCATGTCAGGATAGAGCCAGCAACACTCTGAATCCTAATGTTAGAGCTCCCAAGCTCGCTGCCATGAACTCCGTACCGATTCATAGTGGCCCTGCTTAGGCTGTTAATCTTTATGGGTGAGCCGAGAGCCTCACCTTTCTGCTGAGGAGTGGCCGGTATGTTTGAAGAAATGACCTTGTAAGCAACCCCTCCCTGACCCCACCAGCAACATCATATGAATTTCGCCCCCTCACCCCCCGCCCTGAAATGGTGCCTTGCCTTTTAGGGTCTTTAAGATCTAAAATACTTACATACTTCAAGAGCTTCTTAAGTCTAATGATATTTCACTTGAGATTTTGATTAAAGGATTTAAAATGGAGGATTAAAATCTAAAAGAATTCTGACCACCATATACAATGCTATGTTCCAGAACTATAAATCTTCCTTTTTATTATTTTATTGGCATTGCAGTATCTTATTGATTTGCTCTAAATGATTGCCTAGTAGTAGTAACCATGAGTGCTTAATATAATCACAGTTCTGTGTTGCACACTCTTTGAAGATAAGTGTTACTTTATTTGTATGTATATCTAGTCCAGTACCTACTCTGTTCTATTTATACTCTTGGAACATTAGACACGCTACACTAATATAAACTATTATAATCTTACTTTATGATGATTAATAGGTTAAAGATCAATCTAGTTTATAAGTTGGAATTGAGCCGATAGAGCCAGGAAGATAAAAATAACAAACAAATTAAAAAACTCATTGCCACTGAGACAATTCTGATTTACAGCAACCCCATAAGGCAGCATAGAACTGCCCCTGTGGGTTCCTGAGACTGTATTTCTTTAAGTAAGTAGAAGGCCTCATATTTTTCCCATGAAGCAGCTAGTGGTTTCAAACTGCTGACCTTGCAGTTAACAGCCCAACAAGTAACAACTGTGCCACCAGGGTTCCAACTAGGAAGATAGGGTTTAGCAAAGAGAGAAATCCCAAAAGAGCACATTATAACCATGAGGAAACTGTTAAAGTCACAGTAGTAAGTAAGTGTGTGAAGTAAGTGTGTGTAGGGGGCTGCGGAGAGACAGTATCTTTAGAGGACATCTGAGAATAGTATTCTTAGCATACTATGAACTCCCCAGGTTATGGCAATCTATGAAGATTGCTATAAGAAAGACTTTCATGGTTCAGAGCTTCTACAGTTGAATATTTCTACTGAGCCTGTCCTAGTCAGTGTTCTCTGGAGAAGGAAGCCGTGTAAAGCTTAAAGAGGCATCTATAGAGAAATTTAACTTAAGAATATAGCCACACAGTTTTAGAGGTGGAAAGGTCTCCAGTCCTTGATTCAGATGTCAGATAGGAAGATTCTCCTGATGATCCCAAGAGGTCAGAAGGCAGGTGGCTTGGCTCTAAGGCTGAGGCTTTTACCTTCAAGCCTGGCAGGTAAGATTGTAGGCTGCTGACTTGTGGATTGGGGAGGTAATGGATCCGAAGCTCACCAGCCAATATTGCAGGCTCCGGGCTCAAGGCCAAAGAACTGGGGATCAGATGCAGGGCCAGACGAGGCATCGGGCTCCAACAAAAAGCTGAAGAACAGTGTCATAACGTTCATATCTACTATGCACAGGTATGTGCTCCCAAAGAAATTTCTCTTCAACTGATTGGCTCTGCATAACAGATCTCATCATGGAGATGACAATATTATGTCAGATCTAATTACGACCTCATTACATAACTGCCAAACTATATTATAACTGAGAACCATGTCCCAACCAAGTTGACACGTAATCCTCGTTAGCCATCAGAGGGTCCCAGGATTGACAAAGATTGCATATTCTTGTATATTTACATGCCTATGATTCTTCCAGACTTCAGATTTTATGGGACTTTTTTCCTAGACAATAATAGTATCTTTTCATCTATACATCCTCTGGTGCCCAGTGCCTTTTATTAAATGTCGTGTAAGAGTGAGAACATTCTTAGGGCCCTAGTCAGTTATTTGCAATTTTTCATTCACACATTCAGGTTGCATTGTTATAGCTATGTGATTGTGAGTATGCCTATGTTTGAACATGTACAACAATCTGATCATATCAACTGAGATGCCAAGAAGGTAGATGATACTTGATCCCACAACAACCCCAAAACTATTGATTCTACCATCTTTCTTCACCCCTTTACTCCGTCATAGCCTCTCCTTCCTCTTTTCCACACTTGAAGTCCATACTCAATCATGGTAATCACACCTTTTTTAACTTTCTCAAAGTCACAGGCTAGCCTTGTTATGTTTTGCGTGCTTTATAAAACCACAAGCTAGGATGAATCCATCTCTGACTACTCAAGCCTTCATCAACATAGTGATATATGCTGTTGGAGTAAAACAAGCAATCAGACAAATTAATCACTCTTAACTTTATGATCACATGATTAGACATTGGGTTTCCAACATCAAGGTAGGAGCTGCTAGAGAGAAAGATGAAGTTGTCTCGTTCCATAAGGATCTCCTCTCTTGAGAACCCTACCTCTTACTGCTGATTCACACAGATCCTCAGTTTCGGAGACTAATTCTTTACAAGATTAGAAAGTTTCATCTTCTCCCGAGAAGTGACTGGTGGTTTTGAACTGCAGATATTGCAGTTAGCAGCCCAAGACATAAACATTACACCATGAGGGCTCCTTTGGAAACCCTATATAAGGTAATTATATAAGGTAATTATGTGTCAGGATGAACTTGATGTTCTGTTTTTTAACTTTTATGGAGATGTTTCAGTCTACCAGCTACTCATTATCTGCTTTCTTGTGTCACTTTCTTTCCCACTTAGAGGAAAATTATTCCCTTGTTTCTTCTGTTTTTGAAAACTCCATATATCTTAACTCTCGTCTTTCTTCCCATATATGTTTGACACGTATATTACCAGGAGAAACTAGTGCCTGGAAAAGGGAAGGACAAAGTAGAAGGGCAGTGAAAAAGAGGAAGATCTTTAAAGATACAGATTGACCTAGTGATTGCAACAACAGACTGAAAGAAACTACAATGGTGAGAGTGGAACAGGATCAGGAAGCATTGTGTTCTCCTATCCGAGGGTTGCTATGAATGGGAACCAACAGCACCTTTGCTCTCAGATATAGACCACAGGAGGTTAAATGCAAAAGTATTGCTGCTGCTCATACATGCATGGGTTTATTCCAAACAAAATGGGTTTATTTAAACATGTCTCTATGATCTGTGGACTGTTGCAGACAAGTTTTCTTGGTCTTGTTAAAAAAACAAAACTTACCACCTTTATGTCAATTCCAGCTCAACAATCCGGTATAGGGGTTCAGAGGCTGTAAATCCTTGCTGTTCCTCTCCCATAGAGTAGTGGGTGCATTTAAATCACTGCTCTGGTGGTTAATCTCTCAACACTTACATTACAGCATCACTAGGACAGACAGGTTTTTAAAAAATTCACTACAACTCATTCATAATGATGATCTGATGAACCAGCTGGGCAGAATAGAACTTCCCCTGTGGCTTTCAAAGACTCTTTACCTGAGTAGAAAGTCTCACCTTTCTCCCATAATGGTTTCAAACTGCTGAGGAGACCTTTCATAACCCCATCCCCCACATCTATCCTCCTTCCCTTTCTATGACCACCAACTTTTCCTCCTACTAATGTGAATGAACTACTTAGGCTCCCTGCTAACCTCACAATTTGTGCATCCCCTCCTCGCCTGCTCAGTAAGCTACTTTTCTCTCCTAGAGTCCTCTTTAGAATCACTCTCATCATTATACAAGCAAAGTGCCACTTTTCCCCTCCACTTCACCAACTTAAGAATAACCCCCTCTTAATTCTAATTTTTCTTCCAG
>PVJH01042708.1:0-14121 GCA_004026705.1 Nesogale talazaci
TTTAACGCTTCTAGCACACTAGAACTTTACCATCTTTCACTGGCATATTTCTGTGTCACTTCTTCCCCCCATTTGTCACTTCTTGAAATACCGTCTTTCAAGCACCTGTGATAGCATCTTTGCATGTGAAAGAGAGATATTGAATAAAGAAGACTGCATGATGCCTCAACGTATTTGAACTGTGCGGTTGGTAAAGAGCATTGAAAGTAGCACGGGCAAACTGAGCCTGGGTGGCATAGTGGTTGTGTGTGGGACTGCAGCCCACAGGGTTGGTGGTTGGTGGTTCAAATCCAGCAGCAGCTCTCCAGGAGCAAGGCTGGACTTCCTACCCCCGCCAGGGCAGTGAGAGTTCATCTCATGTACTCTGGGCATGTTATCAGGAGAGACTCAAACCCAAACTCACTGCCATCAAATTGATTGCTGATAGCCACCCTATGCATAAGAGATGACTGAAAACACTGTGGCTTAAATCTTAGTTGAACCACATGATGAGATTTAAGAAATGTGTACATATGTTTAAGACACATCCAGCAAGGTATGAGCTATAGTAACTTGCTCAGAATGTCCCCTCAGGGTCCTCTGAGATGTGTCACATCCCCACCCTATGGACAGGACAGAGCTGCTCCGCTGAGTGTTTGAGCCTGTAACCTCTTTACGAGAATAGAAAGACCTGTTTGGGGTCCCCCACCCAGGAGCAGATGGAGGCTCTCGAACTTCCAACCTTGTAGTTTGAAGACCAACGCATGACCACTACTGCATCTTTGATGAGGTGGCTGGACATGGTGGCCACAATACTGTGCTCAAACATGGCGACACTTGTGAGGCTGGCACAGAACTGGGCCGTATTTTGTTCTGCTGTACCTCGGGTCACACCCTATGTCATGACTGATTTGGGGACCCTTAGTAGCAACCGTAGCAACAATAGCATAGATGTAGCTCCAAACCTCGATCCAACATTGCCTTCTAGTTTGTGGCATGTGTACTTGCGTTGGTAAAGTGGTCTGATGTCCGTCTGCATGTTGCACTGAAATGAATTACAATCTAAAAGTAATTCATGATGAGTGGAGGAGTTGACGGATAATGGATGAAATATGGTAAAATATTCACTGTAAACTCTCTTGTGTATAATGTGTACATGTCAATCTCCTCCCTGAGTCTGTATTAGACCTTAAATACTGAGTACCAGGTTTGCAGAAGGCTATGGACAACAATGAAAGCCCCACATTTTTGGAGAACTCCCATATGAATTAAGCCTCCCTTGAATTCCCACTGCTCACTCACCGAGAATGTGAACAGTGCTACCCTCAGGCTGAGTACCTTATGTACTCAAGTATAAGACACGTTTTCCAGCACATTTTAAATGGAGTTTTTGTGGTAAAATTAGGAGCCACAGTTGATATTCATTCAGCTTATACTTGAGTATATAGGTACATTAAAAAATGGATTACCACATCCCTCCCATACATAGCTGGCCCAGGGAGGGTCAGTCCATGTTATGAGCTTGTCTGGGTTTTCCCTTTGATAGAAATCGCCTTTCTAGGGCTACATAATCAGGAATCATGCCCAGCCTACCTTGGTTACAAGAACTGCCGTGGGCCAGTCTAATGCCCCAGTCCCGGTCCGCTCCATAACTGTAATGAATTAATCTGCGGAACAATCTTGCTTTTGTCACAATTTCCTTTGCGCTTTCATATCCTTTTTAAGACTCCGACCTTTGAAAACCATGATTGTTGATGGCTTCCCAAGTCTGAGAAGCCTGTCACAGTATCAGCCCAAGACAGAGACCAGGCTGATTCCGGAAATTTCAAGTTAATTCTTGCAAGCAATTGCAGAATAACAGCTCAGTTTCTTCTCTGAGCTGTTTCACAATCCAGTGAAATCAAGCAAGATGACATTCTGTAAACAAGGTCGCAGAGCAGGTGTTTACAGTGGTCACAGACGTTGATTACTAGGGTTTAAAAATGTCCCAGGAAGAGATGACCAGGTTTTCACAATGATCACCGGATATAGTTGATCTTCTAAAGCAGGGTCTGCAATAATTATTAGGAAATAATCTATACCTACTGTTCTCCATGGTCCATTACACCATAATCTCCTGAAGCTTCCTGCCTCTTGTCTATCTAAATTGGGGTGATGCTTACATGCCTGGCTTTATCCGACAACCACTCCTGAGGATTCTGAATTGACGGGGGTGGGAGTGGGGGTGTGTGCTTCCTGTCTGCCTTTTGATCTTAATGGCCTTGCCAGCCTCCATCCTGAGTCAGGACATCTCTGCTAATGCCCCTCGAAAGAAATTTCTACTGCAAGGGGTAGGGTGGTGGTGGGTGGGGTTGTTGCATTTTGGATTTCTAACAAACTATATCTTAGATGATACGTGTAGGACTTTGATTACCAGCAGACTAGTCTTTCTCATTCTCAATCATTATGACCTCTCATCTGGAAGACATGTCCTTGCCTTTGTCTCATCTCTTCCTGTTTAACACTAAATAAATGTTCTCCTGGGATTGTATCTCAGATCTGGGGCCGGGGTCCTCTTGTGCACCCTGCAACAAGTGCTAACAGCCTACCTGCCCCAGAGGCTCTGACAGAGTGAGAGTGCAAACCAGATGGCTTCTGACTTCCCTCTGAGGAGACCAGGCAGAACCGCCTTTGTAGTCTTTCTGCAAATACATTTTGTTTGTTTCTGACCAACATCAACATGTGATTTTATTTTATTTTATCTTGGCCAGGGACCTTGGGGAGTTATATTTTGGGGACAATACTGCTCTCTATGATAGCTAACCAAACAGAGGGTTTTTTGCTTCTCTGGACTTCAGCATTCTCTGTGTCCTCTCACTTGGCTAATTATTTCTACTTGCAAAATGATTGCTGTAAATGTTCTCTGTGAACTAGTTCTGGTATTCTCTTTGAACTCCCCTCCTTATTGACTAGTAAATTGTTTGGTGACTGTAACTTGAAGTAAAGTTTCTCCAGAGGACGTCCCCCAAGTCCCCTCACAGTTGCTGTCATTGCAGTCAGAATGAGGGGATCATCTCTGATCGGCAGGGAGAAGAGGCCAGAATGCATGTGATTATAATCCAGGGTCAGAGTGTCCTTCCTCCCCTTGTATGTGGACAGCCACCTTTGGACCAGTTCCTGACTGCAGAGATCAGGGAGTGAGTATTCATTTCAGAATAAGAAACAGAGTGTTGCTTTTCTTTTTAAGAAAGAGTATTTCTTTGTCTCCTTCATAACTACAGAAGCTGACTTTGGAATCTGTTTAGCTTTCGTTACAGAGGATAGTCAAAAAGGCATTTATGTTAAGGACATACGGATCATCTGGGGTGAGGAGAGATGTTCCATGGATTCAGGGATTTCCATGATGGTGGGCATTCAATCCTGATGGGGTGGTTTGTCAAGCCTTGGGCTGCTAACCACAAGGGCATCATTCCATCCCATCGGCTCCCTGAGCTGGGAGAAAGGTGAGGTTGGCTGTGCCTGTGAAGATCTGCAGTTTTGCAAACCCTTAACCAGCCGTCTGCTTTTCCCTGGAGGGTTGCTTGCTCTGAGTTGGAGTGGACATGACATCAGCGAATGAGGGAAAATGTCTTCCCTTGTATTATGGAGACTGACTAAGGCAAAGGCTGCCATTCCCCAGAAGAGAACTTGGAGAGATGGGGAAGAGGATCTCTAAGTTCTAAACAATTCTGAAATTACTATGCAGAGCAGGAATTCCAAGTCAACAGCCCTTGAGAGAACAGAGCTGATCCCCCATGACTCTACATGCATCTCTAAGTCAGGATGTGGGCCCGAGTCTGTCCTCCCTTTCAATGTCAAACCCAAGCTTGATTAAATTAGACATTTAAAACACGACTTTTAACTTTCTGCAGTTCTTCAAACACATGAGGAATGGGTAGGTGGGTCAAATGATGTCGTTGGGCTGCTGGGCACAATGGCAGTTGATAAAGATATGGGGCAGGATTTGTAAAGGTCACACCCTTTGTTTTGGACTTTAGGAAGGTTGTCATTCTACACTATACTCATGCCCAAAGTTTACACAGGAACCCAACCGTGGCACAGATCACAAACCAGGCTGCCATACAACTCCTTTTCTGATGGACTCTCTCCCTGTATTCAGTCTGATCAGACTCCTTTGGGGTCAGCAGCGAGAGAACACATCCCTGAAAAAAGAAACATTTCTTGTAGGCTTGTCCCAATCTTCTCATGAGGGATGTCACATCAGTGCTTATTCTGGTCAAAGCAACGGCGTCATTACTTTTTGTCTTCTTTCCTGCTCTGTGTTTCCATGGGAATGAACCACATGGACCTGTGTATCTGACGGTGTCTGCCCTTGCTCACTTGCTGCTGTGCCTTTGGGCATGGATGTTGTGTATATAACCTGAAACGTAACTCTGGATGAAAGCCCAGCTCAATAAAAACTCCGCAAGAGCTCTTCTCAACCTGCCGGTCAGATCTCCTTTGGGGAATGAACGACCCTTTCACAGGGGTCGCCCAATTCATAACAATAGCAAAATGACAGTTATGAAGTAGCAAGGAAGATAAGTTTATGCTTGGGGAATCACCACCACGGGAGGAACCGTACAAAAGGATTGTGGCTTTAGGAAGATTGAGGACCATGCTCACAGCATGTTCCTGAATTCTAGGCAGTTCTCTGGAGGAGTGAGGAACAACTGGACAGTCAGAGGTAAGTCGGGCTCTTGGCCTGCACTTGAGTTCCATTTCTGACTCCTAGACCTTCTACATCTGGATATTGTTTATGAATGTGGATAAACTTAGAAGTTGACCAGAACTTATGATTCATTGGTGGCTTCCCATTAAATATTACTATGCAATTAATTATTACTCATATGTAAGCCTGTATCTGTCTGTTCTTTCTCAAAAGCAATATTCCTAGTGGCCTGCTCTCTTTGCCATCAGTTGATATGCTTTGGTATTTATCACTTTACTTTCTCTCACCTTTTTCTCTTTGTCGGCATATCTCTAGCTATCTTCTTTAAAAACAATTTCATCCAGCAGATTTTCTTACTGTTATCTCTGTGTTTTCTGCCCTGTACACGAATTACGGTCAGTTTTTTCTGCAATTCTGAGTCATGTGCTATGAGTCTGTTTGGTGAGGACAAGCGAACTACTTCAACAATAAAACAGAAGGGGAAAAAAGCCACCCACAAGACAGACACTGTAGGAATATTAGTGCATTTTAGTGGTGTATTTGATTCATGAAGAAGAAAAGATAATGTACAACACGTGTTAATCTAGGGTTAGGTCAAGCTTGATTTCTCTCTCTCTAACACCCAGAATACTGTTTTCCGATTTACATTTGAAATGATTGCCAATGATCTGTTTGGAAACCGACATTTAAATTATTTACCTTCTGTGTGACTTTAGGGAATAAGGGAGATCCCCGAATCTCAAAGGTAATTTAAGAAGAACATTTATTAAGGCTTCATTGGGACAGAGACATGACAAAGACTCATCATCTGGATGAGAGAGACCATTAGCACGAGGTCATGATGGCACCCAAGGGTTACTGAGATTGAGAGACATCAAAAGCATGTGCCGGGCAAAGGAAGCTGTTACAGAAGCCTATTTGGTGACAGATGATTGCATCACAGTTACAGGTGGGACTGTAAGAGTGGAAATGGAACCATACTAGGACATATACATGATCTTAGACAGAAGTGCTCATAAGATTGCCCAAGACCTTGTCACCAAGGTAGTCAGAACATGACTGATAACTTTCTGACCCCATTAAATTGAGTTCTCTCTAGAATACACTCAGGCAGCCCTCTAAGGAAGATCCCTCCTCCTTGGACTGGCTAAGGGGATGGAGATCATCCATTTTCCAGTGTCCTCTGCCTGAAAACAAGATTATCCTCATCCTTAGTTAATGGTCAGAAGGAATTCAAGGGACACTTAATCTAGGAAGGGACTCTGCAAATGGACCTTGGGTTCTCACTGTTACCCATAGCCTTCTGAAAAACTGGTGCTCGGAATTTAAGCTCTGACATAGGTTCAATATGGCCAATGGTTAGTATTCCTCTGTGCCTGGGATGTAGATAAAATACAACTGTTAACATCTAAAATGATTAGTAAGCGCTCAGTGTCTAGGTGACAATTGCATGGATATTTATTTTTATTTTATGGTCTGTTAGCAAGTGGTTGTCAGTTATCATTTAGTTGATTCCAATTCATGGCTACCCTAGATGTTAGAAAGAAGAACTGCTCTATGGTAGTTTCTTGTCAATTCTCTTTGCAAGCATATCTAACCAGTTCCATCATCTACAGCAAGGCTGGATCGGTTCAGCCATCAATCTTTAGATTAGTAGTTAAGGGCCAATAGCTTGCACCCTCTTCTGTAAGTGCCCAACCAAACCACTTCCATCAAGTCCTCACTGACTCAGAACCACCCTTTATAGGGTTTCCCAGGCTGTAAATTCGTAGTATATGTGCTGCCAAAGTGAGCACTAGGCTGTAAATTCTAACAGGCGCACCTAGGCTCATATTTCTCCCCTATCCTATCCGCACAAGGCACTATTAATTGATAGAACTGCACTTTTCAGTATCATCCTTGATGGGCTTTAAGATGAAGTTACTTCAATTCCATTTTAGAAAAAGTAAAGTTGTCATGAAAAGGAGAATGTTCATGCATAGGTATAAAGGGATAGGATTGAGTATGCCAGTGCATTTGTCAAACTTTCAATTAGTCTCCCTTAGAACTTATTGCATTTCTCTCTTACTTTCATCACCTTTTCTCCCATTCGTTTGACCTAATCTACTGTCAATTTTTCAACTAGAAAACTCAATTCTGTCTGCCATCTATATGTGTGTGTGTATATATTCACCATTTGTCTGTCAGTTTGTCGTATTGTGGTGACGTGTGTGTCGCTGTGATGCTGGAAGCTATGTAGATGGTATTTCAAATACAGCAGAGTCATCCAAAGTGAGTAGGATAGACTGTCCACATCAGAGGAATTGGTCCCTTAAGACCCTATGGATAGCATGTAAACATCATCAGCTACTGAAAACCTAGTGGACACAAGCAGAACATTGCTGACGACAGTGCCAGAGATGGCTGACGCAGGATGAAGGCACTCAGACCGTGCCTGGGGAAGGGCTGCCTTCTCAAAGAAGAGTTGATCGTAGTGACGTGGATGGAACAAAGCCTGCGGGAGTAAGCCCAACCCTTTGGTCTAGTCTGGTATAAATTCAAGGAATGATTTCCTCACCATCCAAATGATCCCAAAGGGTTTTCAAGGCTATGTTCATTTCAAATAGTTCTCCGTTCTTGTTCCATGTACCTTTGTGTAAGTTTGAACCACCAACCTTTTGCCTAGGAGTTGAGTGCTTCACCATTTGAACTATCCAGGAACTCATTGTAAACATTTACCTATCTATCATTACCCAGAGTCTCGTCATGGTCAAGACTGATGTACTGTACTTTCCCCAAGACAAATATGTTTGGTCTTCTGACAATCTCTGTCAAATCTGAATTTCGTAACTCCATAATAGAAATGCATCCATTTTTATTTTTTTAAAAAATAATTTTATTGGGGGCTTGTACAACTCTTACCACAATCCATCCATCCATCCATCCATCCATTGTATCAAACACATTTGTACATTTGTTTACGATCATCATTCTGAAAACATTTGCTTTCTACTTGAGCCCTTGGTATCAGTTAGCTCATTTCCCTCCTCCTTCCCCCTCCAAACCTCAATAATTTGTTATTATTATGTTGTCATATCTTACACTGTTCGACATCTCCATTCACCTTCTTTTCTGTTGTCTGTCCCAGGGAAGGAGTTATATGTAGATCTTCCTAATCTGTTCCCCTTTTCTCCTCCACCTTCCCTCTACCCTCCAGATATCCCCACTCTCACCATGGGTGCTTAAGGGATCATCTGTCCTGGATTCCCGATGCTTTCATTTCCTATCTGTACCAGTGTACATCCTTTGGTCTAACTGGATTTGTCAAGTAGAATTGGGATCATGATAGTAGGGGTGGGAGGGGGGGAGAGGAAGCATCGAAGAACTAGAGGAAAGCTGTTTGTTTCATTGTTGCTAATCTGCTTCCCACTGGCTCATCTACTCCTGGAGACCCTTCTGTAAAGAGATGTCCAGTTGCCCCATTTTTCTTTAGTGTCCTCACTCCTTGGCTGTGGCTGCCATGTGCAGCTTTCCTGGCCTGAAGAGCTTCTCATGATGTTGTTTATTGGTGTGTGGAGTGAAACTGCACCTGAACTCTGCAGTCGGAGATGACTCTGTAGATTTCTCTGACTCATCTTCTCTAGATTCAAAACGAGTACAGATTATACGTGATTTTTTTCTTTCCAGGTTTCTCAGAGTCTGAGGAAATTATTAAACCTCTGACCAGCAGCCCAATGACTCCCAGGGACTTGGAATTTGGCATTGTCTTTCTCCTCCAGACTAGTGCTGGGCTCGGGGATTTCCTCACTTTGAGGTCTTCACTTAAACTTGCTGTGTTCTGGACACAAGTTCAAGCCTATCAACCTGATTCTCAATCATCTGTGTTCAGCCAGTTCCTTGGTGCTTCTCTCTAAGGGTGACCCTCAGGCCATCGCAGCTCTTGGGTTGAAAGAACCCTTGGATGACGTGGGCTGAAAATACCTCTCTACCTTCACCGAGTGGCCCTGGGGACCTCCCTCTGTACCACCTGTCTCCTGAGTGGCTTCCAGGCCATCACGATCAACCTCGTTGCACTCAGATGGACAGAGCTCAAAAGAAGAGCCTCAGCGCATATTGTCTCTTCTTGTTATTCCTGCTGGTTCCTCAATTTTCTGATCCGTTTGGTGACTCCTCTTTTGGTAACTGAACCAAATCCCAGCAGAAATACCACCATCAAAAATCACTTTGATGACTGTTCTGGTACAGTTAAGCAATCAGTTGATGTATTGCTCTCTGCTCTCCTGCTTGCTTCCATTGACCTTATGTTTCTAGGGCTCACGGTCTGGGCCAGTGGGTCCATAGTGCTTTTCTGTATAAGCATAAGCAGCGAGTCCAGCACATACACATGAACCACCTCTACTCTAAAGCACCTCTCGAGACCAGAGCCACCCACACAATCCTGGTACTGGTCAGCCTATTTGTTGCCTTTTACTCTCTCTCTTCCATCTTGGCATTTTACATGACGCTCGCCAATGTTAAAAATGTGAGGCTGTTCAAAATCATCCCGTTCGTGGCTGCGTGCTTTCCCACCTGCAGCCCCTGTGTGCTGATCGCCAGGGATGCTTGGACCTACAGGCTCGTCTTTGCTGTGGGGAGGAGTAAAGCCAACTCCCCTCAACAGGAGTCAGATTAGTGAATATCTTCTCAGAATGTTTGCTTATGGATTTATTTATTTCTATGTCCTTTATGATCTTAATGTACTCTGTGTATCAAGACGTCATAGTGGGAACCCAGTATACAGTTGTGTGTGAGAGATGAGTAACAGTAGTATAGACAGTTTTGATTTATCACCACCTTTGCTTATGCACACATTTGTCTCCAGTGATTGGGTCGGGAAGGTGAGCATCATGGAATCCCAATTTAATAGAGCAAAGTGTTTACATTGAGGAGGTACTCGAGTGGAGGTCAAAACAAAAACAATTACTCCACAAAGTTTTGTCGTAATTTTTTACTGTGAACCGTCAAGTGGTTTCCGTGGAGTCTGCAGGCTAGAGAACCCTGTGGGACTGCTTTTCTGTACTCAGCAGCATCCCTGTGATACAGAATCACCAGAATGAGGAGCCGTTACCAAGGGCTGAAGTAGAAAGCCAATGTTTTGAGAATGATGATGGCAGCAAATGTACAAATGTGCTTGGCATACAATGGATGAGTGTATGGATTGTGATAAGAGTTGTATGAGCCCCCAGTAAAGTGATTAAAAATAATAATTATGAATACAATGAAGAAAATGTTGTAAAACTGCTTGTGGTGATGATTGTACAACTCTTCTTGATGTGGCCAAATTGTTGAATTGTATAAGCCTGAGCATCATAGTGGGACCAGAAGAAAGTAAAAGGAAATAGGGGAAAGAGCTGGGAGGCAAAGGGCATTTATAGAGGTCTAAATACAGGCATGTACAAGGCGAATATATTTATATATGATGATGGGGAAATAGATTTATGTGTATATATTTATAGGGTTAGTATAAGGCAGAAGATGGGCCTTGGACCTCCACTCAAGTACATTCTCAATGCAGGAACACTTTGCTCTATTAAATTGGGATTCTATGATGCTCACCTTCCCAACCCAATCACTGAAGACAACTGTGTGCATAAACAAAGGTGGTGAAGAAAGTTGATGCTGCCTGGCTATCAAAAGATAAAGCTCCTGGGATCTTAAAGGTTTAAAAGTAAAGAATTGGCCATCTATCTCAAAAGCAACAAAGCCCACGTGGAAGAAGCACACCAGCCTGTGTGATCATGAGGTGTTGAAGTGATCAATGATCAGTCATCAAATAATTAAAAATTGTATCATTATAAATGAGGGGGAGTACAGATTGGGGCCCCAAAACCCATCTGTAGGTGAATCAACATTCCCTTACAGAAGGGTCTTGGGGAGGAGGTGAGCCATTTAGGGTATGGTGTAGCAGCAATGAAATATGCAACTTTCCTCTAGTTCTTCAATGCTTCCTGCCCCCCCCCCCACTATCATGATCCCAATTGTACCTTACAAATCAGGCTGGTACAGATAGGAACCAGAAACATGGGGAATCCAGGACAGATGATCCCTTCAGGGCCAGTGGTGAAAGTGGGGATACAGCCAGGACGGTGGAGGGAAGGTGGAGTAGAAAGGGGAAAACAATTACAAGAATCTGCATATAACCTCCTCCCTGGGATATGGACAACAGAGAAGGGAGACATCAGACAATGTGTAATATGACAAAATAATAATAATTTATAAATTACCAAGGGTTCATGAGGGAGGAGGGAGCAGGGAGGGAGGGGAAATATGAGGAGCTAATACCAAGGACTTAACTAGAAAGAAAATATTTTGAGAATGATGATGGCAACAAATGTACAAATGTGCTTTGCATGCAATAGGTGCATGTATTGATTGTGATAAGAGTTGTATGAGTCCCCAATAAAATGATTTTTATAAAATACTGGTAGGGAGGGCTGAGCCCCAGTGGCATAGTGGTTGTGTGCAGTGACTGTGGCCCACTGGGATGAAGGTTCAATTCCGGCTCCCAGGAGCAAAGGCTGGGCCTCCTACTCCCACCACCTGAGGGCAGTGATGCCTAAAAAAAACCAAAAAAACAAAAAAAATACTGGTAGGGATACATAATTATTTGTAGGAAGGAGGACTATAAGTATATCATCTATGATATGATATACTATGAGTATATCATCTATGTATGATTTTATAAAATGTTTTTAGAGATTATGTGTGATTTAAGTAGAAGTGTACAAGTTCATGCTAATAAAGGATGGACTATGAAAAAAAGTATTGGGGAAAAAAAAAAAAGAAGCATCACCAGGTTTCTTTTCTTCCACAGGGTCATGGGGTGGGTTCAAATCACTGACCTTTCTGCTAGCAGCATAATTCTTAACCATTGCACCAATAGGTAGAGCCCATTTCATAAGTCGTTGAATAGAATTCTGGCAAGTCTACAATTATTGTCAGTGCAGACTTCTAGGGAAGAAAATCATAGTCACTAAACGTATGTCAGTCAGAACTCTCTTCGAGAATCACCTGGTCTGAAAATTTTCGGGTATGAGGCTCTATTGTTAGGTGGCATCAAGTTGGTTTCTATTGCCAACCAAGCTATGCAGAAGAGGATGGAACACCGCCCGGCCCTCTACAGCCGTCACCATTGTTGCTGCTACAGCCCTGGGATGCAGCTTCTATGCAAATCCACCCATCTCATTTAGGTTCTCCCTCTACAGCACCCAGCAGGATGTCGCTCCCACGGGCTTCGCCCCCTCTGGTGACTTGTCTAATGCACGTGGGACAAGTTCTCACCACCCGGGACATTCTTGCTGTCCTGTGTGCAGGGCAGATAGACATCGTCATTCTTTCTGCAAGTCCATTCAACACCCTTTGCCTACACGGCAAATCAGCTGTTCTTTGCCCTTCCTTAGCTCTTGCCACCCTTTTGCCTGCATGTAAGACAATCGAAAGCGCCCTGGTTTCGGTCAGGTCTGCCTTAGTCCTCACAGTGACATCTTGGCTGCTGCAGCAGACACGCCCCGTGCAATGCATTGTTGGACCTCTCGCTGCTGCCTCCATGAGTTTGATTGTGGATTCACACACGTTGAAATCCTCCAGAATGCCAGTGGCTTCTATGCTTATCATGAGGCTGTTAGTGGAACAGTTAGCATCCGATGTGTTGCTACTCCACAAAGGAGCCCTGGCGGTTACACATTGGGCTGCTGACTTCTGGGCGAACAGCTCAAAACCACTAGCCACATTGAAGGAGAAAGATGGTTACTGGTCGGTCTCAGAAACCCACAGGGGCAAAGTACCCAGTTCTCAAGAGGCACTGTGAGTGGCCATCAACTTGATGGCAGTGAGTGGAGAACATTATGCTGAGTGAATTTAGAAAATCACAAAAAAACAAATATTATATGAGACCACTGGCATGAAGAAAATAGAACAACAAAGACAAGATAAAGACTTGAATATTAAAGTCACTTTGGAGATTGCCACAGGAGGGGAACGAGGGAGAGAAGATAAGACATAGGCTAGACTGTTGTCAGGTGTTCACAGGTAAAATGGAAAATAGCAGTTCATCATAGGGAGAAGAGAAATCAAGGATCAGGGGCAGAGTAAACTATTGAGGGTGTTGATTAGTAGTTTAAACTGTTGAATACAAAGTTGATCTGAAATGTAAACTGAAAGTCATATCCATCCAACTCAGAGTGACTCAGTTGGACAGGATAGAACTGCCCCCGGGACTTCCTTAGATGGTTATTCTGTATGGGAGCAGAAAACAACATGGGTCTTCCTGAAAGCGACGAGTGGTTTAGAACTGCTTACCTCATGATTAGTAGAGACCCACCTAATTTACAATTAAAAATGTTTTTAAAAAAGAGAAAGAAGCCCACATTTTATCATTCTTTATGAGTGACACATAGTGATGATGGGGAAGCATGGTATTTCAAACACCATCAAGAAAGCAGCACACATCTGTGTGTCTACTCAGAGTCATGTGACTCGGAAATCAATCACACTTCCAGGAATCAGGCAGACGTGGGCATAGAAATCATCCCTCTGTCACAGACTGAGATTGGAATTCTGGAGGATACTGCCTTCCTCTGCTATTATATACTCCTCCAATTCACTGGTAGTAATGAGAGAGCTATAGCTCTGATTCTTAAACACCCGACAGTGGCTAACTTCATGGTGATTCTCTTGAAAAGAGAACCTCTGACAATGGAAGTTTTGGGGTTGACGACTTTCCAAATAATGTCAGTGGCAAAGGTGACTCATCTATGATGTGTGTGTGCCCCTGGGTTCGCTTGTCTCTTGAATATCTTTTAAGCCATCACCATCATCCCCAGCAATTCCAGGTGGATAAAGCTCAAGTTCAGAGCTACCAAGCCTGTGCTGGGCCCTTCCTATGGTGGAAAATGTCCTTGTTTCCTTGCACAAGATGAACAAGTGTGACAGAGAATGTCTGACACTGAAGAATTTGGGATCTTGTGCCAGTATGTATCCTGGGTGGATTACTGCCACATCGCACAAAGGCCTGTTAACCAGCAGTGATGTCATATGTTCGGGACTCATGATCTGGGCCAGTGGTTCCGTGGTCCTTCTCCTGTTCAGGCACAAGCAGTGAGCCCCACACACTCACGCCCGCCTGTCTGTCTCATCCCATTGTGCAGTATACTGCACGATTTTCGCTCAGATCTTCTCTGCTTGTTGAGATTAGATGTCAAATTGGCCTCACCTCGCCAGCAGTTCTAAACCACCGGTGGCTCTTTGGGAGAAAGAGAAGTGTGTCTGCTTCTGTAAAGAGTTACAGTCTTGGAAATCCACAGGGATAACCCTCTCCTTCCCCGACCCTTCCCACTCTCCACCCTGTACCCTCCCCACCTCCAAGATACCAAATTGCAAAGGAGCTCAAGCTCCTTCTATAAAATGACAAAGTATTTGCAAATAAGGTCCACCCT
>PVJH01042709.1:0-14037 GCA_004026705.1 Nesogale talazaci
ACTGCCCTCTGGTGGTGGGAGTAGGAGGCCCAACCTTTGCTCCTGTGGAGCCGCTGCTGTTCCCTTGCTACACATTTTTTCCCTCCTCCTTTTTAGTTGGCTACTATATGTACCGTTGGATTTGGCCTGGCCCCTTCTACACCACCTGAATCTAACCCAGGAATGTTTGTATACGGTAGCTTTTTCCCTGCTACCCTTTTGCATTTTTTTAAATGTTTACCTCAGCAGATTCATGTTGTACTTTGCCTTTTGTGCTTGACTTACTTCACTTAGCATAATTTTTTCCAGTTCTTTCCATATGGCGATGTGCTTCATGCATTCATTACTGCTTTTTTGTGATGCATAGTACTCCATTGTATGTATGTACCAGTTTTTGAATCTATTCATCTGTTGATGGAAATTTAGGTTGCTTCCAACTCCTTGCCATTGTGAACTGTGCCATGATGAACATTGGAGCATAGATATCTGACCGTGGTTTGTTTCTGCCTTTCTGGGTCTATGCCCAGTAGGGAGATCGCTGGGTCGTATGGTAGCTCAATGTCCATGGTTTAGCTGTCGACAAATCGATTTTCATAGTGGTTGTGCATACCTGCAGGTCCACCAGCAGTTGATGAAAGTTCCTATCTCACCACAGCCCCTCCCAATACTTACTGGTTTTTTGAATTGGGTTGTCTTTGAGGATGTTAGGTAGTATATCTCATTGTTGTTTTAATTTGCATTTCTCTTATGGCTAATGCTTGGAAACATTTTCTCATATATTTATTGGCTATTTGGATTTCTGCCTCTGTGATTAGTGCTCCTCCTCAGTGGGCAGCTAGATTTTCTCTTATTGTAAGCCTGCAAAGTATTGTAGATCTTAATAATAAGGCCTTTGTCTGATGTGTCATTGCTGAAGATGTTTCCCCAGGCTGTGGGCTCTCTTATTACTCTCTTGCTGAATATTTTTGATGTACACAGGTGATTTATCTTCAGCATATCTCACTTGTCAGTTTGTGAGTCTGTATTTGTATCCTTTCCTATTTCTGATAGCCTAAGTATTCCCTCCCTGTGCCAAGGTTCTCAGGCTTGTCCCAATTCCCTCCTTAGTGGCCCTAATAATTTGGGGTTTTACTTGGAGGTTTGTGATCCACCTTGAGTTTATTCTTGTGCATGGAGTGAGGTAAGGGTCTAGCTTCATTTTTCTGCAGGTAGATATCCATTTTTTCCAGCACCATTTATCAAAGAGGGCATCCACTTCCCATCTGATGTTTTTGGGGCCCTTATCAAAAATCAGTTACCTGTATGTGGATGTTTTTATTTCTCAATCTTCAGCTCGCTTCCATTGGTCTGAATATCTGTTGTTATAGCAGTATTGACTAGTTTTGACTAGTTTAATATATTTAGAGATAATGCTTGATGTATTTTCAGTGAAGGTTAACTCAGTAGTATAGGACCCCATTTAACAATTTTTACACAAATTGTTCAGTGACATCAGTTACATTTTCGTTTGTTTTTAGTTTTGACAAGTCAAAATTTAGTGTAATGTCTTTTCTAACCCTACCCGGTTTTCTGTACTTAGAGGGTATCATCGTACTTGCAGCTCCTAAACCTTTTTTTTTCTATTTTCTCTCTCTTATTGGGGAATAATTTGTCATAGTATTTCTACACATCAGTGACTGCTTTTCCCTCAGAGTATCTTTTCAAGGATATGTGTTATCTGCATAGCAATCCAACTTAAAAGTTAGTATCATCTCTCTGTGACAGACTACAGATTTTGTTTCCTGAGAAGTCTACCTCTGAGGCAAAGGTTAGCAGGGTTGTACCCACTGAAGCTGAGTCAATGCCACCCTAGTTACTGTATAAACTGAGGAGAATTGCTCCGGCGGATTTCTGAGGCTGTAAATCTTGAAGGAAGCAGGCTGCCTCATCTTTCTCCTAGAGTGGCTGGTGGGTTCAAACAGAAGTTCACAGTCTAATTGCTTACCAAACACAGTACCTCCAGGGCTCCTTAAGGTTTGCTAGCAGTCATGCTCCTTAAGCTCAGTGTTCCTCGGCTGTCAGACAAACTCACGACAGGAAAACTGGTTAGCTTCAAGTGCACAATGTATAAGACCCTGAGCAGTTCTTGACATTCCTACATACATCTGAATGTAAATATCTTGAGAGGAGGAATTATGTCTCAAAGGAGGAACCTTGCTTCCACTGTGGGTGAAACAAGGTAGTGACTGTATAGACAGTGGCTGCTACAATGTATACTGTCTGGTGTCACTGAATCAGTTCTGAATCATAAGACCCTATGTACAACTGAATGAAACTGTCTGGTCCTGCACCACTCTTGCAGATCATAGCCACGATGTCAATCTATCTTGTTGAAGGTAATGTTATTAGGTGCCTTGGAGTAAGTTCCAAATCACAGTGTCCTTATGTACAATAGAACGAGATACCGTGAGGTCTGTGCCAGCCCAATTGCTGTGTTCGCACCCATGGGTGGAGCCACTTCATGAGGGCCTTCTTCTCATTGACCCGTAACTTTACCACACCTGATGTCCTTGTTCAGGGACTTGTTTCTCCTAGTGACACATCTGAATTATAGGAGATTAAGCCTCACCGTACTCACTTCCATACTCACTGGAATATCCTGACTCTATTTCTTCCCAAACACATGGTTTGTCCTGGTATCACGTGATGCTTTTCGTATTCTTCACCAACACAATAATTCAAATGCCTCAATTCTTCTGCATTTTTAATGTATAGGGTCTTGGATGTAAACATACAGATAACTTCATAGGTTTACCTAATTTTATCATACTTCATAGATATTGGATTTTTTTAATATGAATTTTTTTTTTTTTTTACAAAAAGTTTATGGCAACACTATAGCAAACAAATTTACTGACACCACTTTTCAACAGCCCAGGCTCACTTCATGTCTGTCATATGTTCATAATTCTCACAGTATTTCAAACTTTTCACAATATATTTTTTTATTTTATTATTTTCTTTCAGGCATCACTGCCCTCAGGTGGTGGGAGTAGGAGGCCCAGCCTTTGCTCCTGGGAGCCGGAATCGAACCTCCATCCCAGTGGGCTGCAGTCCCGCGCACAAGCACCACGCCACCGGGGCTCAGGCCCTTTTCACAATATTTTTTCATACTTCATAGAATAAACCTAAGCCCACTGCCATCGAGTCAATTCTGACTTTATATGTACTGGGAAACAAAAAATTCATGTGGCTCATTTTAATATACTAACTTTATTGTCACAGTAGTCTGGAACCAAACCTGTAATATTTCTAAGCTATGCCTATACAGAATCTGACTCTGGAATAAATTGTCAGGACTTTTGTTAGCTGTAGATCTTCTCATGGTTATTAGGGATGATGTGCATTTCTTGGGTTTGCAGGGTGAAGCCTCACGCAGTGATGTTCTTTGGCAGTTAATTTCTATCAGCAATTAATCAGGTGAGTAATTTAGTAGAGACTGGCTTTTTCTGAGTCCTGATGGTGGCTGTCAGATTAACCATTAGGCTGTTAACATGAAGGCCAGTAGAATCCAGTCAGTAGCCTTAGGGTTGGCTCTATTTTTCTGGAAGACGATGTATTGGGCTACAGTTGGGGCTGGATGCTAATCTCTACTCTAATGTAGCTCTGAGTTGGAAATGATACTGGGAGAGTAGGTGGTTCAAACCTAGTGGGACAAAGA
Organism: Nesogale talazaci; assembly: GCA_004026705.1. Taxonomy (NCBI): domain Eukaryota; kingdom Metazoa; phylum Chordata; class Mammalia; order Afrosoricida; family Tenrecidae; genus Nesogale; species Nesogale talazaci. The sequence goes on from PVJH01042709.1 coordinate 3,680, forward strand.
TGAGACTGTTCCCTTAAAGAATAACGCCCTGGGAAACACTGGGGAGCCCTTGTACTCTGTCATATGGTTGATATGAGTCCTAAATGACTTAGTAGAAGTGTTTTTTTTTTTTTTAAATTAGTTTGTAGAGGGCTGAGCCCCGGTGGCGTAGTGGTTGTGCGCGGGACTGCGGCTCCCTGGGACGGAGGTTCGATTCCAGCAGTGGGGCTGGGCCTCCTACTCCCACCACCGGAGAGCAGTGATGCACCCCGCCCCCCCCAAAAAAAAATTAGTTTGTAGGTGTCCTATAGAGATCGGCTTCTATAGAGATTTCAGCGAAGAAAACGAAGATGCAGTTTTACTCTGCAACACACGAGGTCGCTATGGGCAGACTGGATTTGCAACGAGTTTGGTTTGGATTTTGGTCTCCTCGTGTGCAGGCTGAGGTGGCCCCAGCAGGCTCCCCCGCTCCAAAATGGCTACTGTTGTGTGCTTGTCTGAAGGCAGCTCACTCCTGAGAGGGAAGGCGGGGCATCCGAGGCGCAGGACAATGGGATATGTTTCCGTTTGTTCAAGGAGGGGCAAAGCAGGGTCCAAGAGCTTCCAAAGCAGGGTCAAGTTCACAGGGGCGATCAGCCTGGGATGGGAGGCGGCCCAACGGAGGGAAGAGTGAGGCCTGCAGGTAGCGCCTGTCTCTCCCTTTCGGTCTGTCTTTCAGGCGGGCACACGGCATTTCCTGGAGAACACTCACGGACTCCTTCCTGGCGCCCAGTTCGGAGACCGCCTCGGCCGGGCGGCCCCACTCCCACTCTCCCGCCTCCGGGAGCGCGCCTGACGGCTGGGAGCCGCCCGCCCGTCCGCCCGGCCGCGAGGAGCGCTCGGGCGCCTCCGCCCCGCCCCGCCCCGCCCCCCGCACGCATGCACGCTCCCTGCCGCGCGACTTCCGCCGTTCCCCGCCCCCTCGCCTCCGGGGCTGCCCTCGTCCCTGCCTGACCCGGGGCCAGCCAGCTTCTGCCCTCCCAGCCCCCGCCGACGGACGGAGCCGGCCCCCCCGGGGGCGGGCGGACCCTCGGGCCACATGGCCGCGGCAGAGCAGGTGGGAGGGGGCCGCGGGCGGCGCGGCGGGGACAGGCGCAGTAGACAGTCCTAAGGGTAGTGGCGGGGTCCTGGCTGGGGTAGGACTGGGTTGCGGCGGGCGGAACGGTGTCTCCTTCACTTCGCCCTCCAGCCGCGGCAGCTGCAACCCGACTTTGAGCGAGTCGAGCGGCCTCAGCTGCTGGCGGAGCAGCGCGGCGGCTCCCCTCAGGAGATCCCCAGGTACCCCCACAGGGGCCCTCCTCGGGCCGACGCGGGGCCTGGGCCGCAGCGGCCAGGCAGGAGGCCGGAATCGGACTCGGGGTCGGCCCCGGCTCCCTAAGATGGCCGCGCCGCCCTTCGGCCCCTTGCTCCTCCTGTCAGGAGCTCCCCACCTGGCCCTTTCCGTCGCCTTCCCCCCGAGCTGACCGCTTTCTTGTCCCTCCCGCAGGACCCTCCTCCCGATCTCGCCATGGCGACCTACGGGCAGAGCTGCGCGCGGCGTAAGTAGAGCCGCGGTCTCTGCGGGCTTGGAGCTGGAGCGCCCGGGGCGTGGGGTGGGGGCCGGGCTGCAGAATGGCCGGGCGAGACCCTGGGCCGGGGAGCCGCCTGGGACCGCCTTCGTCCCCCTGTGTGGTCTCTGACCCGTTCGGAAGCTGAACGTTGTGCGGGGCTGGGTCCCGAGGGCGGCTTCAGCCCGTTTGCTGGAGGAAGTGGTGCTAGTGCCTCTGCGGCGAGCGCAAGGTCATTACATGTGCTCCTAAGGGCGTGGACGTGCTTTGTGGAATGAATGAGCCGGTGAAAGGCGCCCCGATTGCTTTGCCCTTAAGCCGCCCCGCCTTGGCCAACTTGACCGTCGAGTGCTATTTGAGAGTTGGTGGGGTGAAACGTAGATGAGCGTGTTTTTAAGTTCCAATCTGTAAGTTACCTTGTGTGAAATAATTCCCCCCCCCCCCCTCTTTAAGGATGTTGCGTTTTGACATCGGTAAGCCTACTGAGAGATAGCTCGGGGAGAGAACTCAGTTTCGATTTTATCTCACGCGGTTAAATCACCAAGCCCCAGTGAGTTTTGGCAGCTGCCCATCAGTGTTTGATTGTGCCAGCCCGTACCTTGGAAGTGGGGTTGTAAGCATTGTACATTCAGAAATAGAAATCCCTTTTCTCTATTTTTGGAATTTTAAAGTTTGTATAGTCAGTAGCTGTGATTGCCCATTTTAGAAATAAGCTTTTGTTGATGGTAACATAGTTCATGGGTTTTTAGAATACAGTAGATTTTTTTTTTTTTTATTTTGGGGGCGGGGGGGCATCACTGCCACTGGTGGGCGTGGGCGCTACCCAGTGCTGCTCCTGAGAGCCGCCGCTGGATTTGAATGCCATGTCCGTGGGCCGCAGTCCCGCACTCAAAGGCTTATGCCACTGGGGCTCAGCCCTCTTTTTTTTTTTGAAATGCAAATATATAGGTTTTATTGGAGGTAGTGAAGGACTTTGGGGAAGGGAAGGGACAACAGAGAGAGAGAGAGACAGACAGAAGCATGTTGACCTCCTGGGCGGTCTCATGGCCCCAGAGTTAGGCCAGGGAAACCACCAGATTCTGATAGAATAAAATCACCCAATCCCAACAAAATGAGCTGTGTAAATTTAAAGGTCCGCATGTGGTCATGTTGTTGGACAGAAGGTTGAGGAACAGAAACATTAACACTGGGATGTTTCTTCTCAACAGCAATGTGCATTCCTCCATCATATGCTGACCTTGGCAAAGCAGCCAGAGATATTTTCAACAAAGGATTTGGTAAGAACTGTCTTAAAAATTGAATCACAAATAATTGTTTCGATCAGCTTGGGAAATTAGCAGTCTCATTAAACTTCTGGATTTCTGTTAAATGAGTAAATTAGTCACATTTCCTCTATTCCAACTTTCCACATTTTTTTTAATTCTTGAGTAGCTCAAGAATTTTTAACCTTAAGGGTTAAGTGAAAAATAACTTATTTCCTCTAGTTATAGCTTAGGCCTTGGTTAACCTGCACATAAATACACTGTTCTTCAAGAGTTTAAAGGGTTTTTTTTGGGGGGGGGGCATCACTGCCCTCTGGTGGGAGTGGGAGACCCAGCCTTGCTCCTGGAGAGCTGCTGCTGGATTTGAACCGCCAAGTCAGTGGACCACAGTCCTGCACTCAACCACTACACCACTGGGGCTCAGCCCTGAGTGTAAAGGTTTTTTTCAAGTGAAATTGGATCTTCTTGAAAATTTTGTTGAGCATTTTCAACGCACCTCTCCTCCAAATTATTATCTATCCTTTTGGGATAGATGTTTTAAAATATATATTATGATACACAATTAGCCTTCCTGAAGTACTTTTCTGATAGGATACTTCAATTTAATAATGGTTTGTACCTGATTGTAAACCAAAACACTAGACAAAATTTCATAGAGGTAATTTGCTCTTTACAAGTCAGTTTATGTAGCACACATTCTTAGTTGTTCATTCATGTTTTCTGTGCTAGCACTTTTTGGTGGGGGGCATCACTGCCCTCTGGTGGGAGTGGGAAGCCCAGCCTTGCTGCTGCTGGAGTTGAACCGCCAACCCAGTGGGCCATAGCCCTGCACTCAACCACTATGCCACCGGGCTCAACCCCGCTAGCACTTTTTATTTTTAAACTTCATCCGTTCGTCATACAATTCAATAATTCAATCATAACAAGGAGAGTTGTACCGTTGCCACCATATTCAGTTCTAGGACATTTTCTTGTACTAGTTACCATATATATTTTTTCTAGTTGTGGCAAGAATATACACAAGAAAACATTCTCCAGTTCTACAACTTCTACCTGTATAATTCAATGCCATTAATCATATATAGTCTTCATCTTGTACAGCCATTATTGATACTCTTTTTCAATTGCTCCAGACTTAATACCCCCCTTTCCCTTCATCCAACGTAACCATTGCTTAACTTTAGTTTTTGTTTAGTAGTTATCGTAACATAGCATTCACTTACATTCCCATGGGTAAGTCACTTTTTAAATTGGTTGTATATTCACCTTTGCAATCAATTAGTGCTCCCCCACCCACGCTCTCACAGTCATTGTTAGCTCCCCAAATCCCTCAGTTTCCACATCCCCAATAAGCCGCTGTATTTGTTAGTGTATGCATCCACTCCTGTGATTCACAAACTGGGAAAACCCAACAGAAACTAAGAAACAAGACAACAAAATGGCAAGAAGAAAATAATAATAATACTATAAAGAAAAAATGCAAATAGAGAATAAGAAGGAAAAGACCATCAATAATATTTAAAAAGCCACATACTAAATTCCTGTCGTAACAAGCAAGAAATGCTTGAGCCTAGTTGGGTCCAGGATGATACCAGGCATGAAATTTCATCATGTTTGGCCCACCATAATCAAGTTTACAGTAATCTCTGACAGTAAAGCTGTTTGAGTCTCTTGCCTATAGCTGGAGGAGGTCTGTCAGAGGCTTAATCTGACTTTGTATCCAGCAGATGGATTTTGGGCTCCCACTGTACTCCATAACCTTCTGCAAATTGTTCACAATTTAAGCTCTGATACTTTTTCCTTACTTACATTTGTATTTTGTTATGTCATCTTTGGATCACACAGGCTGGGGCACACATTTTTATTCCCTTCTGAACATATGAACTATTTTATATGTAAGCTCAACTATTGATTTGCAGCTTTTGTACAAATTAATCTTTTTTTTTTTTTAACCTACATATAAAGGTTTTGGGTTGGTGAAACTGGATGTGAAAACAAAGTCTTGCAGTGGTGTGGTGAGTATTCCCTATCTATTAAGTTCAAGCTCTGATGTGCTTTTATCTTCTTTTTTTTTTTTGTGGGCATCACTGCCGCTGGTGGTCGTGGGCACTACCCAGCTGCCGCTGGGTTTGAACCGCCAAGCCCGCGGGCTGCAGTTCCGCACTCAACCACTTACGCCACCAGGACTCAGCCTCTCATGTGCTTTTATGTAATGTTTATTTTTTTGGTTGTTTTTTTGTTTCTTGGGGGGGGCATCACTGACTCCGGTGGTCGTGGGTGCTACCCAGTGCCGCTCCTGAGAGCTGCTGCTGGATTTGAACCACCAAGCCCACAGGCTGCAGTCCCGCACTCAACCACTACGCCACCGGGGCTCAGCCCCCTTATGTAATATTAAAAAAATTTTTTTTTAAATCATTTTATTGGGAGCTGGTACAACTCTTATCACAATCACACATTCATCCATCGTGTCAAGAAGATATAAACATTTGTTGCTGTCATCATTTTCAAATGTTTTCCTTCTACTTGAGCCCTTCGTATCAGCTTCTTATTTCCCCCCTTTCTCTCATGAGCTCTCAGTAATTTATCAATTGTTATTTTGTCATGTCATACACTGACTGATGTCTTCCTTCACCCACTTTTCTATTGTCTGTCCCCCAGGGAGGAGGTTTTATATAGATCATTGTGATCAGCTCCCCCTCTCTCCCCTCACCTTTCCCTTACCCCCCGGTATCATTACTCTCATTATTGGTTCTGAGGTGTTTATCTGTTCTGGATTCCCTGTTTTTCCAGTTTTTATCTGGACCAGTGTGCATCCTCTGGTTTAAAATTGGGATCATGGTAGTGGAGGGAAGGAAACATTAAAGAACTAGAGGAAAGTTGTATGTTTCATTGGAGCTATACTACATCCTGATTAGATAGTCTCCTCCCTGCGACCCTTGTATAAGGGTATGTCCAGTTGCTTATGTAATATTTCTATATAGTATTTTTACCCATAAAGTAGCATAGGCTTATCTGTTTGTAGTACTAGGTTATGTATTGGGCTGCTGCTAGCTGCGAGGTCAGCAGTTTGAAACCACCAGCCATTGCTCTTGGGAAAGAGGACTCTTTCTGCTCTCAGCATCAGAAATCCTAAAGGGGCAATTTAGTTTTGTACTATAGGGTCAAAATAGACGTGGCAATGGATTTGGTTTGGGGGTTATGTGTAGCACAATGTATTTTAGTTTTGGATGTGGTCTGATTTTCATTTTACCTTTTGCTATATCACTTATATATACTTAGGAAAGACACCAGTCATGAGAGAATCTTGACTAGAAGGCAGAGAATTGCTTATACACTTTCTTTGTAAGCCCTTTGTTGGGGCTAAGCATGTCAGCCAGTAACTTCTCGTGTATTAATGACTTAGAAAATAGTACTCTGTGGGGAAGATATAGATTTGTTGATGTAAGAAATTGTGAGTAGAATATTTTGATATTTTTTGGACTTCCTAAATTCCCTATAAAGGGGGTGAGATAAAATTTAATTTGATAATTTAATATGGGGTGGGTAAGTATGGTGTACATATACACAATATTGATTAATTTTAAGAGTTCTTGCTCTAGTTAACGTCTTAGTGTAAATATCTGGTATTTGTTGATTTCAATCTGATCATTTCTTTGTGCCTTGATTTGTTGCACTACTAAGATTTCTACCTTGGTCATGTCATCCTTCCCTTGGAGTTCTTTGGTTTGAAAGAAATCCTGGGTATATAACTGTGGTTGGGTGACTTACTTGCTTAGGAATAGTGTACAGACTAGTTTATTCTTAGCTATTGAGGCCTTTTATAGATACTTGCTATAGGGTCTTTATAAGGCCATTAACTTTATAGGAGTAGACATCATCTGTCTCCTTGGGGGGCTTGTGGCTTTTGAACCGCTGACCTTGGCATTAGCAGGCCAACATGTAACCCATTATACCACTAGTGCATCTCTGAAACATAAGGCCTTAGGAAAAAGGACAATTCTTGTGTTCATAATACTTTTTAAACTAGGGAGCCCTCAGAAGTATATCAAATACTAGCTTGATAAACCAAAACTGTCAGAAAGGAAGGCTTAACTGTGAGTAGGGGTAATTGGGTTAAATTTTGTGGAAGTAGTTTTTAAGATCATGAAGGGTGTAGAGCTGGATTCAATGGGTTCCTCTGTGTCTCACTGATTTATTGAATTCAGCTTGTGCCAATGAAGTCCCATGAATTCCTGCTTCCTTTTCTCTCATCTGAGCTGCAGAGTCGTCTGAGCCATTCGAAGATGCACATTGGAAATCAAAATGTGAATTGATAGGTTGAGGAGTCTTAAAGCTCAACCAGTGGTGTCCGCTACCTCTGTCGTGTCACATAGGATGATCTTGACTTTGTTTTGAGAATTTTTGGGGCTGGCTGGATGGCAGTTGTTCTCAGCCTGTTGGCCATAACCTCTTTGGGGATCGAATGACCCTTTCACAGGAGTTACCCAATTCATAACAGTAGCAAAATTATAGTTAAGAAGCAACGAAAATAATCTTATGGCTGGGGAGGGGGTCACCACAGCATGAGGAACTCTTAAAAGTGTCGCGGCGTTAGTGTGGTTGAGAGCCACTGCTCTAGAGTCGATCAGTATTCGCTGTTCAGAATTAAAAATAGTTGCTCATATACCTTCTCTATTTATAGTGCCTAATAGAAGCTCATGCTCCCTATACATGAGGGAAAATTATACTTAAAAAAAGGTGATGGTAAAATTCCACAATTTTTTAATTTCATTTTTCCCTGAACTTTTTGAAGCCCGTCTTTTTTGTTTTCATTTTTAAGGTACAGGACTTTATATCTCTTTTACTTTTTTTATTTTCGGTGGTATTGAGAATTTACATAGCAAAATACGAGGGGGTACCCCCCCAAAACACCAGAAATGCCGCTGGGCAGAGCTTTCATAGTACACATTTCTCCTACTAGACGGGCATTGAGCAACTCTGTGTTAGTGCACCTAATTAATGGTCTCACCCGAGAAGGTTCTCTCTGGGTAATGGGAATTTTTTTCGTCAAAGCAGTTTTGCTTGAACCTTGCTTTTTGTGATGTCTGTTTTAAGAGACCAGCGTGTGACTTAACTTGTCTGCCTGGGGGGGCTAAGGTGGGGAATGCCACAGAAACTGTTGTGATGTGCAACACAGCTTACAAGGACAGCACTATGGGGAAAACTCAAGTGTATGAGTGGTTTTCTCATTTCAAAAAAGGTGAAATGTCAACTGGTGACAAACCTCTTTCTGAATGTCCACCAACTTCCCGAATGGATGAAAATGTAGTACATGGACTTGTAGGGCATTTTGGAGTTGTTCCACCGGTCCAAACTGTTAATCAAGCTTTCTCTTTAGAGGTTATGAAGATAGCGTAACACTGTGTGACAAAGAAGGGCCTATTAAAATATAAAGCATCTGGGTTTTTAAAGGTTTGACGTTAACAGCGGCCATCTAAGCAGGGAAGCACAAATGCTCACATGGGTGAAGCACACCAGCCTGTGTGATCATAATGGGGTCTTGACAGGGATAGGTATCAGAAGTTAGAAAGCAAGCAAGCAAACTGATGCAAAGGAGCGTGGAGCCTCAAAACCCACCTGTAAGATAATTGGACAGTACCTCAAAGAAGGGGGGCCACATGGGAGGGATGATAAGTCTAGGGAGTGGTATAGCACTGATGAAACACGTTACTAACTGTTCTTTAATATTTCCTCCCTTATTATTACGGTCTTTGTTTTACCATATCAATCTTGTTACACATGCGTTTGTTCATTTATATAATTGATAATTTGATGCATGAAGGCAAGTAGATAAGTGTTCAGAAATAGCAATGGAAGCAATGATTCCTTGAGCGTGCTGGTGGAAGAGGGGGTGAGAAGAGGAACAGGCGGAGCCGACAGCAGTGATGACTATAGAAGCCCACTCAAGGGGAACAGACACTAGAATTTCAGGTGAATGGATACATTGGAGAGTGTAGGATAGGGCAAAACTGTATACATAGTTTCCTCGTGGGTAGGATGGAGGAGGGAGGGAGATAAAGGAGTGATATCAAAAGTTCAAGAAGAATAAAAATGTTTTGAAACGGATAGCGGTAGCTATTGTAAAATTGTGCTTTCTCTAGCCGAATTACGGATTCTTATATCTAAAAGCTCCCATGAAAATGATTTATTAAAAAAAACCACAGCAACGAAAGACCTGGTTTGTGGCAGATAGGACGGATTTTACAACCACGGCTGTGCACCTGTTCATGCAGCCACTCAGTACTCCAGTTTGGGGCAAAAAGCCGTATGTGCGTCTTGTCCCACGCATCTTATTCACCTGACCTCACTGCGTGCTTGCTTTTTGTTTCTGTGAATGAAGAAGAATGGAAAGACGGCGATTTTGGGGACTCCAGTGGCCCCCCACCCCTTGGACTGCTGAACCTTGCCCGAGCGAGTACCTCCTCAATAAAACTTGTTTATTTTACTATAAAAAAAAGAAAAGACAGCGATTTTATGAGGTAGAAGATTTGAAGGAGAAAAACGAGGGAGGTGTTATTAGTCATTCAAACAGATGAGTTTGAAAAATGTTTCCAAGAATGGAATCGCGGGGCTGAGCCCCGGTGGCGTAGTGGTTGTGCGCGGGACTGCGGCCCACTGGGATGGAGGTTCAATTCCAGCAGTGGGCCTGGGCCTCCTACTGCCACCACCCGAGAGCAGTGATGCCCCCCCACCCCTCAAAAAAAAAAAAAAGAATGGAATAGCAGACTTGACAGATGTATTAAGTATAATGGAGAGTACTTTGAAGGTGATAAGGTTGTTTCATTAAAAAAATTTTTTTTTGAATACATAGCTGTTTGGGGTGTGTGTGTGTCTGTTTTTTATTGGATACTTCCTCGTGCACATGCAGTTTTTACGTGTACAATGTAGAGGACATTGTTTTAATGGATGCTTTCCTTTGGTGTATTCCATTTTAATCTTTAAAGTGGTATGTTTTTTGTGTTTTTTTTTGATAGTTACAACCTAGGAAACACCCCCAAAGTTCAGTTCAGTATTTCATTTAGTAAATGAAAGAATTAAAACTCCTAATTTTATAATCAATGTTCTTACCTAACATGACCAGTTCTTTTTCATATACTAAGTATTGATTTACCCATCTTTGACTTCAGGTTTTATTAATGAAAGCACCTAAGGAAATTACATGTAAGGCTTATTTAACTGGGTTTGAGACTATTTAACTGTAGAACAATATGAAGGGGCTTCAAGAAGTTTGTGAGGAAATTACCTTTAAATTCTATTTTCCATTAGTTTTTGTAAAGCCCCCTCATAGCTGCCCTATTTTCTAAGTAATGTTCCCTCACTTCGGAGCACCACAATAGGTGACCTAAACATTCCTCTGTGCTTACTATTTCAGCTTAGGGGTCTTTTTTGGACTTGGGTTTCCAATGACCAGGGCCTAGCGCCATGATTAGCAGAAAAAATTGAATTGGAACGCTTCAGATAGCTTTAGAATTTTACCATTTAAGGTTTTAGT
>PVJH01042710.1:0-14115 GCA_004026705.1 Nesogale talazaci
ACAGTTTTCAAAGTGCTACTTTGTTGATAACAATGCATTTCAATATAACTTCCTAATGTAGTGCATTGAAATTTTTTCCTTGATCTGTTTTATTATGTTTTATGTCTAACCAAAGAGCTGTCAAGGCCCTATGTCTGTCATCAATCAATGACTGGCTTACCCTCACATTTGAGTAGCAAGGTATCTTAGGTTTGGAAATCAACATGAGTATTCAGTTAAAAAAGAATTTCAAAAAAATTTTCTAGACTGCTCTATTTGTAAACATATTTGTAAACATATAAGTCAATATAACCTTTCTGGTAATATTTAGTTATAAAACTATCCAGACCTTGGGGACTGAACCCCAGTGGCATAAGTGGTTGAGTACGGGACTGCGACCTGCAGACTTGGTGATTCAAATCCAGTGACGACTCTCAGGAGCGGTACTGGGTAGTTCCCACGAACACCAGGGAGCAGTGAGGCCCAGGAAAACAAACAAACAAACTATCCAGACCTTAAATAACAAGGCTTGATACTTGACTGACCTGAAGATGTCTGTGAAATGTTCACAAAGTGTTGTGCATTCTGTTAGAAATGAGGTAGACCTAATTGTCACTTCAAAAGCTTTGTTTGATTCCTGGATTTGAACCTCTTATAAGTCACCTAATCTGGTGTCACTTTGAGAATCAAGAGTGCAGGAGTGGGGTCTAGCCTATCAATCTATAGCTAGTCAATGAAACCTCGGGAGGGCATGGCCTTCTCCTCTGAGAATTCTGGGAAATCTGACACTTTCCTCTTGGAAGCAGGATACTCTGTCTTACTCTCTTGGTGACTCTCCACTGACATCCCTGTGAGACTTCCCTGAGGAAATGCCACATGTACCTACTCTGATACTCCCAGACCTCTGAAGCCTGAGACACCACAGGAAGAGGCTTGCAAACGCTGAGATGCTGACACCACCAATGGATCCAAAGACTTTCTACCCACTGCCTTGTGACCATCCTGCACTTGGTGTCATTGCATGTGTTTTCTGAGTTTGAAGAGCACTTAATAGACTGATATAGGACATAAGGACTAATATCAGACTTATGACATTGGACTGGACTGCATTGGATGTTTTCTTAATGTACAATTGATCTTTTATCAAACTCTTTCTTATATACATATGAGTTCCTATGAATTTGTTTTTCTTGACTACCCAGACTAACACACTTTTCTTCAGGAGAAATATATAGCAGTGTGATTTCATAAAGATTACAGGCATGGAATCTTCCTGGGGTCATTCTACTGTGCTCTACTGGGTCTGCATGAATTGGAATCAACTTGAGAACATCATTTTCATAAAAAATTGTGGTGTGAGTTCAATGTGTTCTGCAAAGATTTTTGCAAAAAAGACTCAATTTATGATGCGAGAAGTTATTGATGTTCTGTTTGAATTTGTGTATTAATTCTATTGGCAGTATGGCTACTTCTTCCAGGGTGTGTTGTGCTAGTAATGGTCAAATCTTTCAGGAACATGAAAAGCAATTTCCAATTTGCATGTATAAAACCAAGACCCTGAAGCAGAAGCAATCTAAACATTATTCCTTTTCTTTGCTTTTTCTTAATTCCAAAATGACCCTTAGCAAAGTTCAGTAATTACTGTTTGGAAACACATACAGTGAGTTATAGTATGTGTTAGATTTCCAAGTAACCTGTGTTGTTGTTGTTGTTGTTCCAGAAAATTACTTACATTTTCTTCCTTCCTGGACTAAATTATAATTAATATTATCATAAATAACTGGAGGCTAACTTTACTTTGCTCAACCAGAGATGTTAAGTACAGTCTGGAGGTGTAGGTATAACTCATATAACCAAGCTAAAATGAAGTTTTGCACAGAAACTTCTCATCTTCTGGATTCTAAAAATGGATTGGGTTAAAGCTACCACATTCACATATAATGATTATTTTCTTTTAAGTGCATAAATATCAAAAACACTGTGACCTGGTGACATGGAAGTTAGGTTCTTGCAGCTAACCAAAAGATCTGTTATTCGAATTCAGTATTCTTGTGGAGAAAATTTGACAATCTGGTTTCATGAATACTACTGCCTTGAAAACTACACGTGGTAGTCTCACTTTGAACTACAGGCCAGCTGTGAGTCAAAATCTACTCAGTGGTAGTAGATTCAATTTGGTTTTGGTAAATATTATGAAGATTTTTCTGGTGTGCTTACATAGAATCTTGTATATTTTGTTCAACACCACTCAGAAAATGTCTATATGAAGCAATTAATATATTAATTAGGAAATGTCAAAGAAAATGTTAATTCACATACAAAAGAGCAATTTAATTAAAATTTCACAGGATAACTCCCTTCCAATAGCTGCAGTCAGGGCTGTCTCCAAAGACCACAGTCCTCCAATGTCCCTCTGCTGTCTGTCTTTGAACAGTATCCCCCGGGTCAAGCACATTTTAGACAAGAGCTCTCCGTTTGAATGTAAAGGGAGCTATAAGAAACCTCACTTTTACATCCCTTCTTGCTCAACATAACCTGACCTCATAGTTCAGAAAGCCCAAGATGAATGACTGAAGCGCCTTGAACCTCAGGTGTGTGTTGCCCTCCCTCCTGCTTAATAGAGCCCCTGTTTGTCCATCCCATTGCCCTGCACACAATAAAATTATCAGTGACCTTGCTTGAAAGAGAAGTAAAGGAGCACATAGAGGAACAACACAAGCCAGAAATTTGCCTTATTTTTCTTGATTGATATTTTTGACAATGTCATCTGAGAGACTACTCAGGGATTTTTCTGAAATTGTAATCATAGGATACCAATCAATTAGCAGACACTTTAAATGAAGAAGTTGTTATGGTCAGTTATATTGAAATATTATTACAAAGGAAAAGAAAAGAAACAAAAAAATCTGTGCAATACTTTCTAAAGATTCCCTTTTCTCCAAGAATATGGGGCTCTGGGATGATTTATTTACTATTCAGTTTTGTCGCTTTTAGTTGATTTTATTTGGCCTGGAATTTTTTTTTGTAGGGAAAGCATGAGAAAAGATGAATGATACTAGCCCAAGTACACATCTGAATTTTTGACATTTTCAATCTTTGAAATGAAGAAGTTAGTATTTTTCCATTTTCTTTTTGTTTGGTAGCGGCACAGGTATCTCAAAGGAACTTGACTTCTTGGGCATGATTTCTGTCTTGTCCTACTGGCAGTGGGAACAGGATGAGGTTATATCAGTTTTTGTCTTACTACTATGCTTCTTTTGTACTATGCGACTGTTGAATATTCCTTCCAAAACGCTATTTTTTGTACACACACTCAACCAAAACTTAGAAATTAGTTCTGCTTTTTAGAAGTATGTGAATTTTATGAGATTCCGAAGGTAGTAGTACCATGAGCCAGTAACCAGTTCATCGTTGCAATGATGATTCAGATCATGGCACTGTGATTAATAGATTTGATTTCATCATTTAGCATTGATTAATGAAGGTGATGAATATTTAAACTATCCTGTAATCAATAAAATAAAGGCTTTAAACTATATTTCAGGTTATCAATGCAAAAATTCAGGCACAAAGTCTTCATATGGATTTTACTTAACTTGTATTTATTGGTAGTTGAGTACCTTTCGTCAAGCACACAAAATACTAAATTTGTTAAATACTTAAAGTGTTGTTATAGTAATTATAATGCACATTTCTCCTTTTTTGCAGGAACTTGAATTCCAGGACCTGACGTCCGTTTTGCATTGCATACACTCCTTTATAGCAGCCAAAGTGGCTTCGGTGGATCCCGTATTCATAGATAGTCAGAGTATTGCAAGAAAATACATGTATAGCAACTAAGAACAACCACGCTTCTGTTGAGTGCTGAAAAATTAAATTATTTTCTTAAGAAATGAATCTTTCCTGCACAATATTGCAACTTTGTGTGATTTTATAATGAGCCTATAGTTGTGATACCAATAAAATATGTCACTAGTTTCCAAATATGGGTCATACTTGTTAAATTTGACAAGTTAGCTAAGATTCTGTTAAAATTTCACAAACCCTATGGTTAATAGAAAACAGTGTGCTACAGTGAAATAGTTCACATCACATCTGCTATTTCTGCACCAGATTAGATATGAAGTGATATCAGCAGACTCTACTTCCTCAATGGTAAAATCCAGATTCATTTTTATAAAACACATCATAGAAAATATTGAGAGTGCACAGCTTTTTTTTCTTCAAAAAGAAAATAATGGCCTTTGGATTTGGCTTGCCATCGATCCCTTTTTCTCAGCAGGGAATGGGAGGAGGAGAGAGAGGAGAAAGGAGCCTGGAGGAGTGAGCGGTGGAAATGTAAAGCGGAAGGAAAGAACTTTATTTTTCTAATTTTTAAAATTTAGCACATATTTTGGTTCCCTTGTTGCTTATGATTTCTAAATAGGAGCAGTTTTCATTTTTGTTGGAATTGCACAAGGCAACCCTTTAATTTTTCTTCTAAGAATGCAGCATGGAGTGAGGGGAAGTCAGGATCATGTACTCATTTCTCAGGGTCGCAAGCAAAGGGAAAACCATAAACCCATCAGATTGTAAGGAATAGAACAAAAACTCTAAGAAAATAGGAACTTTGCGCGGTTTCTATCAGAGCAATGTACAAATCATGAAGTTCTGCTATTCTATGCTGTGCTCAAGATGTCACTAACAGTAGTTATCTTGACCCACTTCGTCCCTGATTTAAGAGGAGGAAATGATGTTTTGTTGTTATTGGTGTGTTAATACATCAAACATTTACCATCAATGACTTCAACTATTTGAAATAACTCTTTAGTTTGAGAAGATATATGCAGATTGGAATATATGAATGTATCACTAATATTTTATTCACTTTGAGGGAAGACTATCAGGGACAGAACATTTAGCAGAATTCTAAAATAGTATTCTGCAAAAAGAATGATTCTCAAGGAGTGCTGGAGACCGTTTAGTATCTTGTTTGAAACAAAAAAAAAATACTAATTAATAGCAATAGGAAAAGTGAATTTTATAAAACATCTGTGAACTGAAAAAAATAGTTAGAAATGCCCCTCTTTCCAGTCTTTTCTCTCATGTAGACAGTTTGAACTCCATAATGAAGGGATTCTAATTTTCTTCCTGTCTGCCCAAATGACTAAACTCATTCAAATGTAGAAGGTATTTTCCAGAATTAATCAGTGGAGAATTTGTGAAGACTTTTTCCCCCTTGTTTTTATATGCAAATTTAAAAGTATGGTTTTAAAAATATAATTTTAGTGGAGTAATTAAAAATAATATTTTCCCAGGGAAATTTCATATTAAAATAGATTTTTATATTTGTACTGGTATATAGCTTTTTGAAAGATGCACAACTTTAAATCTTTAAAAAATTCAAAGTCTTATAAAAATGAAACAGGTAAGCAAATTTTCAAATATTCTTATTTATATGACTCTAACACCGGTAGAGTCACTAAGAACTACATTATGAAAAATACCATAAAAGGTACAAATTAACACTTTTCCACAAATTTTCAAGCCGTGCTCCACTATTTTCAATGCTGAGGAGTCTGGTGACTTCATTATGGTACTATTAAGAAAATCAAACTAGTTGAGAACTACTGTTTGTTTAGTTTTGTTTCCCCTCACCCCCCACCTCCGATTGGATAGAATTCATTGTCAGCTCACTTTTGTATCAGTTAGAAATGAGTAAGAAACATTTGGTATTGCTATAATTGAAATATATTGAAAACTTTAGGTACTAGATACTGCCTTAAGTGTTTTACACGCCTGATTTCTATCAACTTTCATAGCAGCCTACCAGTTATGTCATTTCAATTCTCATTTTGTAGGTGAAAAGACAACAGCCAACAGACATTTACTATTTGGATTAAGATTCTATTTGTTTTTTGTTTTTTTTGGTTTTGGGGGCATCATTGCCCTCTGGTGGTGGGAGTAGGAGGTCCAGCCTTGCTGCTGGATTTGAACCTCCAACCCAGTGGGCTGCAGTCCCACGCACAACCACTACGCCTACGCCACCAGGGCTCAGCCCAAGATTCTATTTGTAAGTCCTGAAACTTCAACTTCAGCAAAGGTAGCCTGATCCCTAAATCCTAGACCTATTCCTTGTACAGGAGTGTTTTGTGTCCTCAAGTCAGGTCCAACTCATAGCAATCATATGAGAAGGAGTAGAGTTTCCCCATTACGCAATGGTTATACATAGGGTTGCACTCCATGTGGTCAGCAGTTCAAAACTCGCACCCGCTCTGCAGAAGAGACAGTGGACTTTCTGCTCCCTTAAACAGTTAAAGTGTTGGAATCTCCCAGGGACGTTACTGTGAGTCAACGTTGTCTCCACAGTAGCGAATTTGTCCCACGGCTGGAATTTTTAAAGAAGGAGCTCTGTATGACAGCAGTTGTTGTGTTAGTCTGGATAGACTAGAGAAACAAATTCATAAACACTCATGTATATAAGAAAAAGTTTATATACAAGAGGAACTGTATATTAAGAAAACATCCCAACCCCGTCCAGTCCAAGGTCATAAGTCCCATATTATCCCATATGTCCGATACCAGTCTATAAAGTCTTCTTCAGACTCAGGAAACACATGCAATGACTCTGAATTCAGGATGATTCAAGCTCGATGGTTAGAATGCCTTTGGATCCAGTGGCATTGTAAACATCCCAGCAACAAGCGGGGTCTCCAAGTGGCTCCTCCATCTTCAGAGGTCTGGTTGTGTCCATGTGACCCATGTGGCATCTCATCAGGGATGTCTCACAGGAAGTCAGCCTTGTCAGTCGAGGAACTCCAAGGGACATAGTGAGATAGTGTCTCCCATCTCGAAGTAGGAGTTACCACATTTCCCAAAATTCTCAGGAGACCAGGCCCACACAGAGATCTCTTTGGTTATCTCCAGATTAACAGGCTAGACTCCATCATTAAACTCTTTTCTTAATCTTCAAATTGACACTAGATTAGGGGACTGCCACAGTAGTAGATAGCACTTGGTTGCTGTTTCCATGGAGATTATAACTCAGCAGCTATCTCCCTGTGAGTTTCAAAGACTGCAAATCTTTACAGGGATAGAAAGCCACATCTTTCTCCTGGTGGTTTCACATGGATGGCCTTGCTGTTATAAGCCCAACTCATAACCCAGTCCACCACCAGGGCTCCCTGAGAGCACTTCTCCTGTTTTGTGTGGTTCCTATTAATCAGAATCTGGTCACAGCAGCTGAGCAATCTTTTTTGCCGTTGAATTCCAGGTCTTTTCTCCTGGTATCAGGGGAGTGGATGCAAGCCTTTAGCCTTTCAGTTAGCAGCCAAGCACTTAAGGAATCTTCCACTGGGCTCCCTAAATACTACTCTGCATAGTACAAATGCTATTCTTTGAGAGAATTCATTTAAACCTCACGATTCTATCAGACTGGTCTGTGAGATCAGATCTGTTTGATGTTTGACCATTCCTCAGAGAACATCTGTAACCCTTATTTTATTGGCTCACACCCATTATCCCTTTTGTTTCATTTTTATGAATTTTATATAAAATAGAAATGAAAACTTCTCTCACTGTTGAAGTATTAGAAAAGTGTAAGGTGTCATTTTTTATGTTATCTTAATCCAAGTTATCAGACTGCATTTCATTTTCAGCATTTATATGGACAATTGGCAAACCACGATTTTGAAAAGGCAATTCTCATTAGACACAGTGATCAATGATTATTCATTAAAGTTATTATTTACACGTTTTAGGAGAACTTTGAAATTCAAGTGTTGTAAAGAAATAAAATTGCAAAATGTTTATCATTGTTTTCGTAGAAGCTCGGCATCAGATATTCAACTGCTTTGCCGCCTACCTTTGTTCCTTGCAAGCATGTAGAGTGCCCACAAAGCACACTGGGTGTTAGCAATATGGAACCAGCAGAAATGAATAAATCCTGTCAAAAAGAGGAAAAGCAAATAATTATAGACAATATCAGATTAGACATAGCTACAACTAAAAATTATGCTATTGAGACAAGGAGTACAGATTTTAAGGAAGTAAAGAGAGAGAGGAGATTAATTTAGCTTGGGAATATGATAAAGGACATTTAATATAGTAAGTTCCAATTTCAGTGGGAGAATGAGACCTGTAACAAGTTGCATAGAACATTAGTAATAATTTCAAATACTTTTCGAAGGCTTATTTCCACCCTCATTTTATGGGCTGAGTTTTTGTAATCTCAAAGTGCATGTCCCTTATCAAAGAGATCTAGATGCATTAGTTTTAGAAATTTGGAGAGGTAAAAACAAAAACATGAGAATTCAAAATATAAACAAGCATCAAAATTTCTCACTCAGAGTCTTTAGTTGAACTCTGTGTTTGACGTGCGATACCAACCTGCCTTAATCATTATCAATTTACTGGCATTGCTCATGACCTCTTGATTGTGTCCTCACCTTCCTTTTACATAAGGGATGACTGATCTCCCCTCAGCTTTTTAGCGGCTTCAGCAGATCACAGCAATGTTCATGGAAATCCACAGAGTAAGCAAAATGCTAGATGTATGTTTTTCACCCTATCAATAACATAGAGGAGAAACTGTTAAACCCCTGTGGTTTACTGACAATCTCTAATGAATATGCATCATTAAATTCTTTAACTTCTTCATCCTCAGTCACATGACCCATTTGATTTTCCTATATTCAGCTGCATTTTTAAAAATTGCAGCGATTCCTTCAAAACAAAGACAATATTGAAAATAACTATATTTATTTTTCAGAACTTTGGACAGGAGAATGAACAGCTAAAGGCTACATAATCCACCTAGCCCATTATGTATAGCCTATAGAAGGTTTTTTGGTTGTTCGTTTTTCCCCATGACATGTTAATTTCAAAGGTGTAAGTGCAGATAGGTTACAATTTGTTCACTAATACACAATATTAAAAATATATAAAACACTGGTGATGCAAAAATATGTAGCTTTAACAATTCAGGGAAAATATAGGTGATATTCTAAAAAGATAAAATATGATGTTACATAAAATATGTCTGTTGTGTTTTTCAAATTTGTAACGTGGAAGAATATAAAGGAGTACAATTTTCCACACATTGATAGGTATAAAAATGCCTGTGTCATTTGCAGAACCCCTTTTCTTCCCTTAGGAAAAAGAAATAGTGTTTGAAAACTGTTTTAAATAAGGTTTATGGAAAAAGCAAAATCCATTTGTCATGTGCCCTTTCCACTTTTCACTCCCCTTTTTCATTATATCTGGCAATAGTCTATATTTAGGATATTTTGGTAGACTGGCATTAAGAGGGGAAAAATCAGCAATTTTCTTCCTGCTTGCAGTTTTCAAATGCCTCTCATAATTTATTTCATGATGAGAAGAAGGGTGTGCTACTTTCAAATTAATTTCTATATAAAAAAATACTTTCCCACAAACAAGCAATCTGGAGCAGGGGATAGGGCCTTGAACAAAAAAGACAAAATCTTGATCCATCTTTCCTAAATAAGATGCAACCAAACTTTAAGCATTCCAGTAGGAACTCCTGAAGAATAGTTAGGGCACTCAAAAGCAAATGAAGGAAACCCTTGTGATTGCTAAATCATCAGCTCGCCTCTGTTGGTAAATTTCTCCCAAGAGAAAGACTTCTTTTTAGAACAGAAAATCATTTTGGGCTAGTTTTCTTTATACCCAAACTATTGGAGAAGTGGTAATATGTATTCCAAAGATTGTGTGGAAATTGTGCATTCATGTTCCTTTATTAAGCTTTGTGCTAATGTTTTGTTATTGGCTAACTGACAAGAGTAAGAAGCATCTGGCCACCTCAATCAGAGATTTAATCAAGCATCCAGCACTTTAACTCATTTCTCTTTCTTCTTTCTTTTCTCTCTCTCTCTCTCTGTGTCTCTCTCTCTCTCTCCACCCTTATTCTCCCTCCCCTCTTTGTTTTCTAAGGGAACAGGCTGAATATTTACTGAACTTACACTTTGCTGTTATTCAGAAAGATGTTGAGCTTTTCAAGAATATTAGAAACTAACACAATATGAAGGAAGAGGAGAGAAAGAGAGTGAAGGGAGCAAGAGAATGAAGAGAAATAAAGAACAAAAAACAGTTGAAAAGGAGAAAGAAAATAAGGATAAAAGCTTACTGACCTATAATATGAAAGGAGCCCTGGTGGTATAGTGGTTAAACACTGGACTGTTAACCCCAAGGCCAGCAGTTCAATAGCAACCAGTCACTCTCTGGCTTTGGACAAGGCTTTCTACTCCCTTAAAGAGTTCCAGTAGCAGAACCCCAAGGGCAGTTCTATCCTATCCAAGAGGGTCACTGAGTGAGAATGGACTCAATAGCAGTGATTTTGAGTTGTGAACCCATAATATATCAAGGAGATCATTTTTTTCAGCTTAATTTATTTTCTTTATAAAACACTTTTATGGTTCTAAGTTTCAACTGAGAATTCTAAGCACATATGTGAAAATGTTAACCACTCTTAAACGATGCCATGTCCAAAATTATGAATCCTATACTTTATAGATTTAATTTTTAAATAGTTCTGATTTTTTAAAATGTTAAGAGTTCATTCATGATTTTTTATTTCTAATTTTCAAAAGGAAAATTTACCCCGAAGAAATTGGTATGACATTTATTTGTGCATTGCTTGAAACTGAAATGTGTATAAATCAAAGAAAATTAGAAAGATTAAGATTCAACTCAGATTTACCCTAGCATTATAAATTTATAAATTAAGAAACAAATCTTGAAACTCTTGCCCTCCTTCCCCCTCCCCCACCTTGCTGCTACCAGAACACTCCATGGTGACCTGCGACCACTACAGACTATTCTGACTGGGGACACAATAGGAGGTCCTAGTTGGAATGGGAGAGCAATATAGTATGAAGCTCAAACCCATAAAGAAAAAGACCAGATTTGTTGGACTGAGAGAACGGTCGAACATCTAACACTAGTCTGAAGTCATCAGTGGTTTGGAATTCAAACCACTCACAGAGACCAATTCTCAAACAGTAATAGACTGGCATAGAGAATAAGCGATAGCACACATGGGAAACATGATTCTTAGGATAAACAATGATAAGAAAGCGAAAGGGCAGTATGTGCCCACAAACCCAGATAGGCTAGCAGGGAGGAAACCGGGAGCCCAGGATGGAAACGGAGAGAGCAGAATGCTGACATAGTGTGGAAATTGCATTAATGTCCCAGAATACATTGTGTATGAATCACTGAGTTGCTAACTAATGTGCTATGTAAACTTTCACCTGAATTATAATAAAAGATTTTTTTAAAAGAAACTTCTTAAATGTGAAAAATAAAAATACTTTGGGTTTAAAATTCTGCATCATTTTAATGAAAATAGATTTAGAGAAAAATCATTTAGTATTTCCAAACCTAAATGCAAAATTCCTTTTCTGGTTTTGCTGAAATTACCTGGTAAATGTAGCTCAACATGTTGAGCTACAACCAATGAATATCAAAAAAATTAAAAGGACTGTGAATTAAAATAACAAAATATTTTACCCCTACTTAAGCCTTTTTCCCCTTTTAGAATATATATTATATATTCAAAATATTTACTTTGAGCTATGGGAAAGCAGGAAATTTTTTTCTGTTACACATTTAGAACATTTGCAATCAATACTAGTTAAAAGCTGTTTCCTTAACACACCTTTGTATCCCTTAAACATGGAATCCCTTGTGCTGTTATGTGTTTTCTGACTGCTTATATACTATTTTAATGGTTGATGACCATCCACTCCACGAGTGAAAACAGCTTTCTACATCTATAAAGAGTTACAGGCTTCGCCCCGGTGGCAAAAGTGGTTGAGTGCGGGAATGCGGCCCGCGGGTCTGGCGGTTCAAATCCAGCGGCGGCTCTCAGGAGCGGCGCTGGGTAGCTCCCACCACCACCAGAGGCAGTGATGAAAAAAAAAAGTTACAGTCCGAGGAAACCACAGGGAACCTGTAGGATAGCTATAATTCAGCACGACGTTTAATGGCAGTGAGTGAAGACCTATCTTGGTATCCTGAACTTTGGAAATAGAAAGACATGCAAGACACCATCTACTCTCCAGAAATTCACAATCTAGTTATTCACATTTTAAAAGTGCAATCTACCTGAAGAAGGAACTCAAAGGAGTCTTTGTGGGAAAATGGGATAAACCTTTGCCACTAACTGAAAGGTGAGAAGTTGCTGATGGAACCTACTAGGAGAGAGAAGATGGATGGAGCAGACTTGAACTTGTCACAGGAGAAAGATGGAACCCAATTGAGCAGTTCTATTCTGTTCTGAAGGACATCTTTGAATCAGAATCAACTTGACAGCCATCAGTTTGGTTTGATTTGCAGAAACCAATCCTATCAGAGTTATTTCACTTATTTAAAAAGTAAGATAAGAACAAAACCTCAGTTTTTATTTGCAATCTGGTTTTAAATTTAAATACAAGCTACCACACCAATGGAAGTAACTTGATTACAAATCATTTTGCTCTTTTAAATAATCCATTAGAAAGATTTACATATGTTTGGTTTTTTGTTTTGTTTTGATCATAAAAATTTACTAAGGCGTTATCTAGTTATGCCCCTACAGACTTAACTTCTATTTAAAAATGGATCCAAGAGATACCTTTTTACCTATTGTAAATGACAACCATTTAAATTCTGGAAATGATGTGAATATGATCACAACCGTTAACTGGAGACTTAAAGTGATGAAGACCCAGAGGTGCACCCAACAGGGACTGTCATTGTTTTCAGTCATTGGAATACCTCAAGCCATTGCTTCGTGCAAACACAGTACCATACCCTCATCATTACAGCTCAGAAAATGCACTCTAACTGGTCCATGCCAAAGATCGCAGGCTCAGTAGAAGAGAATGCAGTTTTATCATCTGCCTTCCATGCCCATAGGAAGCTCTGGGAGTTGCAAACAATTCACATGCTGAGGTGCTAACTGAAAGATTAGAACTTTGAGTCCACTCAGAATTCCCTGGGAAGAAAGGACTAGTGGTCTAACCTCAAAAAATCAGTCGGCAAACACCTCATGGAGCACAGGTCTACCTCGGTCAATACATGAGTCCCCTAGAATTAGAGTTAACTTGGCAGCAACCAATTTGGTTCAAACCTTATACACTTGCTTATATATCTCATACGTCTCCGGTCATGAAATCAGAGTATATGCATTTACTAACAATCATACTTCTATATCATCTTGATAGCATTTCTTTTTAAAACTGAAGAAACTTAAATGAGTCCAGGTGGAAACAGAGCTCTAAATTCTACTATTGCAAAAACATCTTACAAGGACTTTGCCAGCATGCCAGTAGTATAAAAAAAGTAACTATAACTTTTAATGAATGCTTTCCTACAAACTTTATTTTACATTTTGGCAGTGATAAAATATATTTAAACATGGTTTGGATTCAGGAAAAAAAGGTATATTTTATTGCCTCCTAACAATATCTTCATACTACATGAAGAATTTTAAAAAAGGTTCTGTAATAAAATGTTTCTTTAAAATGTGAATTCAAAGCAAAAAGAACAGCTGAAATATTTCTTTTGGGGAAAACCAATATTTCTGTTTTCCTTCAGATAGACAGCTCTGGTGATTTATTTTTTTTAACTGTATTTTACACACAAATAGAAAACAAACAAACAAACCTACACTAGTGTACAGTCTTTTTCTCATAGATTCGTGTTTTTTTTTTTAAATTAAGATAGCATGAGCCCTACAAGAAAAAATATGTGGGAACCACAGTTCTTTTTGTGATTACCTGTCATGGTTTTATGAGAGGCATTTTCAGAAGTAAGCTTCAAGATGATGCAGGGGATTTCTGTGCTTCTAAGCAAAATCCTTCTCTTACTGCGACTCAGAAGTAGAAATGAGAGGTTAGCTTGATGGCATTATAGGAACATCACAAGGGATTCTTCTTTTATGAATAAGAATATTTTATGCCTTCACAAGAGCACAAAATGAACCCAGACAGATTTTTTAATGACAAATCCAGGCCAAAGAAGGAGGTCAGGTTCTGCTTTGTCGGTTTCAGATCCTGCAGTTTCAATAGTGAGTGAATTAATATCGACTCAGCCATGAAAAACATCTCTCCCCCACATGAGTAATATTCATAAAGGTAGCACAACAAGGAAAGA
>PVJH01042711.1:0-14097 GCA_004026705.1 Nesogale talazaci
GGGAGATGGAACCCAACTGCATCGCATCCCAACACTCCTAGAATGGATTAGCATCGAGGTCTGGGGTTCTATAGCACGGCAAACGGAAGAAATGATGTCAAAGAGCTGAGTAGAAAACTTGAAAGGTAGCTCAAGAAAACACAGTGTTATAATGAAATGTGCAAAGATTTAGAGTCAGAAAATCCAAACCCAAAGATCACGTGTAGAGTATTTTAAACCAAAAAAAAAAAAAAAAACACACACACACACACACAAGAAAAACTTCCATCCTCGAGTTCCAATTTGGAAAGATTCGGTGGACAAACTGATGAATGATGCAGGAAGCATCCCAAGAAGATGGAAAGAAGACACAGTCACAGGACCAGTCAACAACATTCTGCCACTTCAGGCGCCAGTGGATGAGCAAGAATCAGCAGTGTTGATGGAAGTTCAGCCTCCACTGAAAGCATTAGCCAAAAACAAGGCACCAGGAATTGATAGAAAACCTTTTTGAAATATTTCAACAAGTTAATGAAACTGCATGCATTATTCAATTTCGGACTAGAGTAGATAGATTCCATTGGAAGATAGCTACTTGGCCAAATTACTGGAAGTTATCAATTCCTGGAAGAGATCAATATGTGAATCCATTCCAAAGAAAGGTCACCAAGCATCCTGCTCAAGCTATAGACGATCACTATTATCATATACAAGTAAAGTTTTGCTGAAGATCATCCAACAAGGGTTGTTGTAGTACATTGACAGGAAGCTGCAGAGGTTCAGATGAGAGCCATAGAGAACGTGGAACAAGGAATAGCATCATTGATGTCAGATGGATCTCTGGTCAGATGGATCTCTGCTCAAAGTAGAGACTACCAGAAAGATGTTTGCTTGCATTTTATTGACTCTGCCAGGGCATTTGATTGTGTGGATCACCATAAAATATGGATAACCTTTAGAAGAACAGAAATTCCAGAGTGCTTCATTGTGCTTATATGTAATTTGCCCATGGATTAAGAGACAGTTGAGGAAAAAGAACAAGGGGATACTGCTTGGCTTAAAAATCAGGAAATGTATCAGAGTTGTACTTTCTTACCATAATGACTCAATTTTTATGCCGAGCAAAAATCAGAGAAGCTGGATTATATGAAGAAGAATGTGGTATTGAATTTGGTAAATTTGCTGAACAAAACTTCTTTAAAAAATTTTTTATTAAATATTTTTTTCAATTATTTTATTGAGGACTCTTACAGCTCTTATAACATTCAATACCTCATTTGTATTGAGCATACTTGTACACATGTAGCCATATTCATTTCAAAATATTTTCCACTTAAGCCCTTGGTATAAGCTCCTCCTTCCCCCACCCACCCTTTTTTTTAATGAATCATTTTATTGAGGGCTCATACAACCCCCATCATGATGCATACATACATCAATTGTATGCAGGCCACATTTGCACACTTGTTGCCATCATCACTCTCAAAACATCCTCCCTCCATTTCGGCCCCCAGTATCAGCTCTCTATATTTCCCTTCCTTGCCCCCCACCATGAACCCTTAGTAAGTTACAAATTGTTGTTATTTTTCAAAAGCTCTTTTTGTATATTTGTTTGTCTTCCATTTTTACTGGGACCTCTTATAGATATTATAACAATCCATAGTTCAATTTTTCAATCAGTTCAAGCATGACTGCACAATTATTGCCACCACAATATTCAATACATTTTATTTCTTCTTGTCGTCACTGATATCAGCTCCCTGTTATCTCCACCATTTCCAACCCTATCCCAAAGAAACCTTGCTATTATATTAAATATTATTGTTATTATTATTCCTCTTTTTCCTTTTACAACATACAATGTATTCATTCACCTGCCATTCTGTTTTTTATTTCCCTTGAGTGGGGTCATATAGTCATCATTACTATCAGCTCTCCCTTCCTTGTCTCCTCCACCCTTTCTTTCTGTACTCTCAGAGAATTATTACTGCCTTTACTATTTCTGAAGGGTTTGTCTATCTTAGATTTCATGAATCAAATGATCCTAATTATACAAATGAATATATGCTGTGCCAACATGATTAATGCGGTAAAACTAACATCATAATAATAGAGGGAGGAAATATTAACTAACTGGAGCATAGTTATGTGTTTCAAAAGTGCTACAATGCACCTGACTATATCATCCCTTTCATGTGAGAGACTGTCCAATTAATTTACAGATAGATTTGGGGTCTCCACTTTGCCTGTGCTCCTTCACATCAATTTGCTTGCCTGTTTTGAAGTTCTGATAGCTATTCCATTGACATCTCATGAACCCAAAGGCTGGTGTGCTTCCACCATGTAGACTTTGTTTCTTCCCTGTGAGATGGCCACTTATTTGACTTCAAGCTTTTAAGACCCCAAATGTTATTATACATTCTAATAGCCGGGCACCATCATATTTCTGCACCACGTTTGTTTTTGTACCCATTTTGTCTTCAGTGATCATGTTAGGAAGGTCACATTATTAGAACAAACCATTCTTGTACTAAGCTAAGATTAAAGAAGGGACCCAATGTCCACCTGCTTCCATGTTATATTTACATATATAGAGAGAGACAAATACACATATATTTATATATTTACATATCTATATTTATACATACCATATGTACTCATGTATAAGCCAAGTTTTTCAGCACATTGTTAATGTTTTTGTGGTAAAATTAGGTGCCTTGACTGATATTCAGGTCATCTTACACTTGAGTTTATAGGTATATATAATTTTTACTTTCTTGTTCTGTCCTCAATATCTTTTTTTCTTTCCACCTGCCTCACTATCATATTTACTCATCATTTGTCTCTCAGTAATTCCTCTTGGATTCCTCTTTCCATTGATCAAGCATGACTAGGAATACTACCTTCTGCCTGCCATCACTTTTAGAACCCTTCCTAGTCCCCTCTCCCTGTTGTTATTGGCCTATCAATCCTGCCACCACTACCACCCACATCCGCGCCTTCTCCTCTCTCATGACCCCACCCCCACTCCCACCCAATCTGTGTTCCATTGCTTTCTCTTTGGGATTGCTTATCCTGCCTAGCATACATAGATAAACACCAAAAGAGAAAGAAAAGAAAGGGAACCAAAAAAAACCAAAAAAGAAGTTCACACAAATCTACTTGAAGTCCGGATAATAGTCAGACTTCTTTAGAATATTGAAAAGTAAGAATGTTACCATGTATACTCATGTATGAGCTGAGTTTTCAAGCATATTTTTAATGCAGTATTTTCAGTAAAATGAGGTGCCTCAGCTGATATTAGCGCTGACTTCTGCTTGAGTCTATATGGCACTTTAAGGACTCAGGCTTACTTGAGACAAACCATGTTATTTTTAATTGCCTCATATGTATGTGAAAGTTAGACATTGAATAAGGAAGAAAAAAGAAACTGCATTCTAATCGTGGTGCTGGCAAGGAATATTGAAAATCGATGGCTTGCTAAAAGGACTAACTGATCTCTCTCTCTTGGAAGAAGTACGGCCAGAGTGCTCCTTAGAGGACAGGATGGCAAGACTTCATCTACATAATTTGGACATGTTTTCAGTAGAAACTAGTCCTTGGACAAGGACATCATGTTTGGTAAAGTGGAGGAGCAGCAAAAAAGAAGAAGGCCCTCAAGGACATGGCTTGACACAGTGACTGCAACAATGAGGTCAGGCACAGGAGCTATTGTGAAGATGGCGCAGTACCTGGAAGTGTTTTGTTCTGTTGTGCATAGGGTCACGATGGGTCAGAACCAACTCAACGGTACCTAACAACAAGTGCTACAAAGCAGCCCTGACTAAAGTGTTGTGCTGCTAACCACAGGTGAGTGCTTCAACACCACCAAGAGAAAGATGAGGCCGTCTTCTCCTCCCCAGATTTCTACTCTCTCACCAGGTGTCCTCAAACTACAGCCCATGGGCCACATGAGGCCTGCTGAGGACATTTATCTGGCTGGCGGGGTATTTTTGCCAACGCCATTGTCCTGCTTAGCAGCCGACTCATCTGCGTCTGCAATGAATTTGTTCATAGTTTTGTTTTGTTTTTTTAACTACAGTCCAGTCCTCCAATGGTCTGAGGGACAGTGATCTGGGCCCCTGTTTACAAAGTTTGAGGCCCCTGAGTGAGCAATTTTTACTGTCTCATAGTGTTGCTGTGATAGAGTTCATGTCAACGTAAATTTGTATGGAAGTGTCAGGGTGGGATCAAGCCTGTCAATCAGGTTGCAACCTGATGATGCCTTTGTAGGTCTGTGGGGATGTGGCCTGTTTATCAGGGAGAACTGGGCCACTCTCGAGGCCCTTTGCCTTCCTGCTTTTAGGACCCTTTTCCTGGCCCCAGCGGCAGCTCTTTGTGGGATTCATCACGTTAAGAACTGTGAATGCCCTGTCATATATCCACTGACCTTGGATTCCCATAACTCGGCACCTGCTGACCTATGATCTTCCTGCATTCCATTTCAACTTTGCATAATTGGTCTACAGCTCTGGGAGTCTCAGAGGGACTAGGTTTGCCTTATGGACTGGCCTAGAATGTTTTCTTGACGTACGATTACTTTTTGATATAAAGTTCTTTCATATCTATCTGCCTTCTATCTATGGGTTGTGGCGCAATAAATTTCTTTCACATATGTATGTGTGTGTGTTATAAAGTTAACACATATGCATGCATACTCTTGTATAAGCTGGGTTTTCCAGCACTCTTTTTATGCAGTTTTTGTGGTAAAATTAGGTGCCTCCACTGATATTCGCTTCAGTTTGTACTCCACTTTATATGGTATATAACCAATAGAAAAATAGGAAAAAAGCTCCCCTGGGCAGAACTTTTGTATTATGCATTCCCTTCCCTCCCTCCCCCGCTACTACTCAAGCATTGAGCAACTCGCTCTGAGTTAGTATCCCAGTGCCAAAGCCAAAGAAGGTCCTCTCTGGTCATAGTGATTTTTTTCATGAAAGCAATTTTACTTAGACCCCATTTTTTGTCGTGGCTGACTTAAAAGAACAATATAGGGCTGTGAAATTTTGTTTGTTGCTCAGGAAAAATGCCACAGAAACTGTTGTGTTCTTGAGTGCAACTTGCAAGGACAGGGCTAAGGGAAAAACTCAAGTGTATAAGTGATTTTCTCACTTCAAAAGAGGTGAAAAACCTCATTCTGGACACCCATCAACTTCCTGAACAGACAAAAATGTCGACTCCGCTGTAGTGCTTCTGGAGTTTGTTCCACCGGGTCACACTGTTAATCAAGCTTTCTATTTAGAGGTTCAGAGAAGATTGCATAGCTGTGCATAACCTAACCTTATGGCAGACTGGGGACTGCATTCGCCACCATTACAATACGCCTGTTTAACCAGCCATCTCCCTTCACCAGTTTTTGTCAAAACACAGCAACACTCTCTTGCCCCAGGCAAGACTTGCCTGACCTTGCTGTGCATGACTTCCTTTTGTTTCCTCGAGTGCAGTGGGACGTGAAGGGGCAGGGCTTGGACAATGCCGAAGAGGTAAAGAACAAACTGAGGGAGGTGCTGTCAGTTGTCCAAACAGATATCTGAGTTTGAAAAATGGTTCCATGAATGTAATTGCTGATTTGTATCGAGTGTAATGAAGAGTACTTTGTAGGTGATTAAGTTGGTTTTGTTTAAAAAAAAAAAAAAAGAATACATAGCTTTGAAAAGAGTTATGTTTCCCTAGACAATCCAGCCCACCACCTTAAGGTACCAGGAGTTGAGTACTAACGAAAGAAACCTTTGCTTCCTGCCTTTTGGGTGGAGTTGGATTTTCCTTTTCCCTTCCTGAGCCAGTAGCAATCAGATGCGGCCTTGAGGTTTACTCAGTTGTTATCTGGAAAGGGCAGGAGAAGTGAAACTTTTGATTCTTAGAAGCTGTCTTTGGCTATTCCTACCTGAAAGGGATGTAATGGATGTTCAGTTGAAGCTCAGGGAGGGAAAGCACCTTCAAAGGAAAAGGTCATGCTGAGTATTTAAAATGGCTATTAGCCAGCCAGGCCCTAGTTTGAGGCTGGCTGGGGTCTAAGGCCATATTACATATAAGTGGGATAGTCCAGATAAGAAAATACTGAATATGAGTGTTTGAAAAGGAATTGTGGAAAAAAAAGAAAAAGAACTGTGTGTAGGGTCTGGCTGTATTAGTATTATATTGATTTGTACTACAAACTACTATTGACACAGTATGTAGAAGAATGAATATTGGAAATTATTTTTAGAAAGAGCTTATAATCTACCCTACTTCAGCTTTTATGGTTAGATATGCTAAAATGGGTGGTAGGCATTGCAAACAAAGAAAGGCCTTTTTGTTTGAAGCCAAGGTAGAAGCTTAGAAAAGGTAAGACTCACCCTCTGCTTTGAGTGCCGGCATATTTGCATTTGAAAAGACATGCAACTAGAACTATTGGGAGGCTGAAGGGGGAAAAAAACCCAGCTTTGGTTTTTTGAATTTTGAGCAAGTGGTGAGTGTATAGGTGGGGAAAATCTGATCCCATAAGAGAATTCTCCCCTCCAGGACTGAATGTTAAAGAATGCCTGGGGAGCATCCTGAAACACTTTCTTGGTGACCACCTGCATCCACTTGTTGAGTGGAAGTGGGGGAAAGGCAGCAATGGAGAGATTGTTTGAGTCTGGCCACTCACATCTGTGGATCAGAGACTTGAGTGACAAAAACAGACTGACTGCTCTGAGGTTTAAAAATTTGCTTGTATTAAGAATCTATGGCATGACTTTGCCAGGGGTGTGTGATCTGAAGCAGGGAAAGCCAGGTGGGGAAGACCCCAGCTCACTATAACCCCCATTCACCTATCTTGGAATGGCTAGAATGGCATTGGCCCCACACTAGAGCTGATGAAGAGGAAAAAGCTTGACCTGGTGAACTCTTGCATCTTGGTTGATGGTTTGATGGATGACCTCAGGATTTGACTATGCTTATGATTACAGACACAAGGTTCTAACTAGAAAGAAGATTCTACGCATCAAAGAGCATTCTAGTCTCCTTGATAGAAATGACTATTTAGAAATCGGATACCTTGGGCTGAGCCCCGGTGGCGCAGTGGCTGTGCGCGGGACTGCGGCCCACTGGGATGGAGGTTCAATTCCAGCAGCGGCTCCACAGGAGCAAAGGCTGGGCCTCCTACTCCCACCACCAGAGGGCAGTGATGCCCCCCCAAAAATAAAAAAGAAATCGGATACCTCAAAATGTGGGGAGAGAAAGATGGTGATAGGATTGTAGGATTCAGGTGTAGCTGCTCACAAACCTGCAGTTGTTGGGGATTGAATGTTTTTGTTTAGTCCACTCACATAACACAAGGTTTACACGGGGGAGGGGGCATGCATATTGGGTTGTACATCTTTTAGTTTCATCCTGTTAGGCACAAACATGATTTGATCATTGTCCTTGTTTGGTGATTATGCATGTTAAAGAGTTACATGCTACTAACAAGTTGACAAGAGGTGGTCTCTGGCAGATTTTATGTCATCTTGAATTTTCATAGAAGTGTAGCAATAGAATCCAACCTGTCTTCTTGGGTGTGTGGCCTTTTTATAATGGAGAAACTGGGAACTTCCTCTTTCTCAACCCTTTGCCACCTTGTTTTCTGGGACCCTGTGCATGCATCCCGGAATAGTGATATGTGGGTCACCTGACCCTGAGAGATAGCGGTGCCCTTCTATGTTGACATTGGATCTCTGCAAGTCTTCACCGCCAACCCAGGGTCTTCCTGAATCCCACCTTACTTTGCTGCATTATCCACCTGCAGCTACATGAGTCTGAAGAGGGCCCTGGCTTGCATCAGACTTATGGACTTTAGCAGGACTAGGCTGGAACACCTTCTTGATATAAAGCTTTTTGTTGTTGTTGTTGTTCATCACTGCCCTCTAGGGGGAGTGGGAGGTCCAGCCTTGCTCCTGGAGAGCTGCTGCTGGATTTGAACTGCCAGGCCAGTGGGCCCCAGTCCTGTACTCTACCACTATGCCACCGGGGCTCAGCCCTAATGTAAAGCTTTTTTTATACATATATATAAGTATCACTGATTTTGTTTCTTTAGACAAACCAGCCTACTACAGTTGCTGTGAGTCCAAACGAACTCTTTGGCAAAGAGGTTTATTTTATGCTTCACAAATTTATGATGTGTTAATATTTTAATTGTTTTGGCATGGAATTGTACTTTTTTAGAGTAAATTCGGGCCAACTTTGCAATTCACTCTATTTGAGAATAGATCAAGAGCTCTCTTATACCAATATAAAATCCTGTCATTATCTAAGAAAAAGCTTCCAATAAGCTTCATCTACAAAAATCAATGTCATGCTTCAAATCAAAGCTCAAATTCTATAAATGGTTGGGAAGTTCTTAAGTGACTTGTTCTTGCTATTGCAACTAATTCTGCAAATGTATGAATGAAGTATTATACAGACACGACCTCCTTTAACAACATAGGTGGGTCAAAGAAAGAGCAATTGTTTTACAAAGGAACACCTATGACATGCCCCCCTTAAGTAAAATAAATTTAAAAAAATCTTGAAAATTGCTAATTAATACCAAAAGTAATTATGCAATGTTAAAAATAAAACTTTCAAAGGATTTAAGACATATATTTTAATTCATTATTTCAAAAAGACACTTACAGATGGAAAATGGAGAATGCAGATGGAAAGATAGATTCATAGATGGAAGATAGCGTTACCACTACTTTAAGAACTTTGCTATGACTTAATAGTGGTATATTCTTTGGCTCATGACTTCAAATCTCCCCACCATTTTCTCATCTGTACAATTAAAAACCCCAAACCTAACCCTTACTGTTAAGTTGGTAGACTGATGGGGGCCACTGTATTAAAGAATAAAAGCTCTCCGTAGTTTTTCTTGGCTGAACTCTTTACAGAAGTAGACTCTCAAGCCGTTCTTTGATGCTACACACCAGAAGTGCAGGTATTTTACCCTGGAGTTGTGTAGCCATTTACTCAAGTTATTTATATATATATTTATATTTATACATATATATACACACACACATATATGACTGCATAGAGACTATATAGCTTTTACTCTGGAATGTACACTTTGGTAGAGTCACATATAGATGGTTTACTTTACATCAGCTTTCAGGATAGCCATTGTTGACTATGAGCAAGCAAACAGAGCACTAAGGTCCATTAACTCTGGCCGGTTTCAGGATGTCTTAGTTGACTAGTTAGCAGAATCTAGCTTTCAATCACAATGAGGCTAATGAGAGAGGACTGCCAGTGTGGTCTGACTCTGCAGTGGAACAATGTAGTTAGTTGCCAAAATGCCAAAGAGAATGTTTTGACCTTAGCCTAGCTACCTTTTGGAAGGACCCTTTTTCTCATGAGATTAAATTTCAGAAAAGTCATTGTGTTTACCACGCCACTGAGTGAGTTGGAATTCCCAAACTTTAGGTTAGTCATCAGCCATAAATTACTAATACCACTCAAGAACCCACCTGTCTAACAAGACAAAGCATCAAGTGCACTAGGTGCAGTCCACTGTCAAAGCTTCCGAGGCCTCAGCGAGGCTTAGCTTCCTGCACCCATCTGGCTGGCCCGTCACCAGGCAGAGGGGCAGGTCGAGCAAGTGCAGAGGAGCCTGGCCCTAGTTTCTGTGCATCTCTCTGTACCTAATGTCACACATAGAGGGTGGCCTGGTCTCCTTCAAATCAGATTGATGTCATAAGAATGAGGCCAGAGCTCAATCCCACTTCCATTATTCTTCAGACAATGAACACACACAATTATGTTTCACTAGCTTCCAATATACTTGCTTGAGTTTTTAAATTTCCTTTCTTTTTTTGAGGAGGTAGTTTATTGACCTGTTGGCTTCCTGATTGCCATCTCCGAAATGCTTTGCCAAGACAGCATCATCAATCAAGGAGAGAATGTGTCAGCAGGGGGCTTCTCTTCTTGTTCTGAGGGGTGAGGATGTTTGTTTTCAACAGAAACTGAGCTCTAAGTAAACACAAATTTTTATTTCAGAGTAAATGTTTTCAAGTTCTACAGCACCTTTGTTTCCTGAGAAAGTCCATTTTATTTTGGTTTCCACGTTGATAGGAAAAGAAAGAAGTCATTCAGAAAAACAAACAAAAATGCCCCCCACATTTATTTCTTGCCACAAAATGGTCCAAGGAAATAGTTCAAAGTGCCTAAGAAAGCAAAACATTTATTAATGAAATGAAAACTCCACAAGCTAAACAGTCGACATGTTTATTATATGTGTGTGCCCAGAGAAGAGGGAGATGAAGAATAAATGCATCCTACCTGCTTTAAGTAAAAAGTGCCCTCGCCTTACACTGTGAACAAAAAACTGCAAACAGATTTGGTCTCTGTTTCCCCAAATCCTTGGTGCAGGCTGGTGTTCCGCCTTCTGAAAATAGGGAACTTGTAATTCAACATGAAACAGGGTTATGCTGAACTCCTGCAAAACATAGCTGTGAGTAAAATTTTGATACCAGTGGGAGATTCATAAGCATGGGGGAAACAAGGAGTTCTAACGACCGAAAGGGTAATCCTGTTTGTTCTTTGACACGTTAAATTAACAACTGCTTCTAAGAGTCACAGTCTGAAGACCCTAGCCTCTCATAGGGGTTGTAGTTGTTTGTATCAGAGGCTGTCGTTCCCAGATCGGTCAAGTCTCTCCAAAGCTGTCTGCAAGTTGAAGTTTTAATGAACACAGTTTAAAGAGCCACAAAATCAAGTGGAAGCTTGGCAACCATCTGTTGGATTCGTGCTCCACACGCACACAATCCCCACCATTTAGAAACTGGAGTGGATTGTTCTGCCCTGAATGGTGTGAATTTCCTCCCCAGGCCGTCCACAAGCGCAGATAATGACCACGTTGTGCTGGAGAGGCCTGGCCTAAGAGCTGAGGGACCAGAAATAAAATCATACATTGTATTTCTTTCTCGAGGAGGTCAGCTTGCTTTATGCACACTATCTAATCAATTCTCAAAGCATTCCATTGAAATGAGTGAGAGGCAGCTACAAGATTCACTTTACAGAGGGATAACCTGAGGCTCCGAAAGGTTAAGTAGTTTTCCAAGGTCACATTAGGCCAATTCCACACAACTGCAATTACCTGAGCAGGGTGGGCCCAAAGCCACGGAGCTGAAAACCGCTTTCCCTTAAATAAAGGTACAGTACCTGAATCATTAAAGGCAAACTAGGATCGGGCCAGAATTGCCCACATCAACGGGCCAATCTGCTCAGATTCACCAGATGATTGACAATTTTCTATTCAACTGGAAACAGCCAGGCAGGGAGTGCAGAGGAATGAGGTCACAGAGCTGCTATTTATAGGATCCCAGCCACCACCCTCAGCTGCTCTACAGTGAAGGTGAATATTGAATGTAATTTTCTTTCTCCAACTCCCTACAAAGAGACGACTTCCAGAAAAGGGGATTAGAGAATTTCATAATATTTCTTGTGACATGGCGATTTGCTTTGTGAGAGTCTCAGCGACGTTGACCACCTATTCCTCGAGGCTTATTGACATACGTAAAAATGCAGGCCCCCTCTTTCTTGTGCCACGGTTTGTGTGTTTTTAAACTAAAGCCATGAAGATTCCATCAGCTCCTTCCATTTTTATTGTTGGCGTTAGTTTCACGTGCAACAATATTCACCGAATTTTCAAAGTGATAGCCAAACAGAAAACCAGGGAGAACAAGGGAAACACCACACGGTGCTTTAGGAGGTCAGGGATCTGAAGCAACCTGATGTGGCAGTTTGGCTGCAAGGGTTAATGCCTGTGAAAGAGACACTTCCGCACATTTCCTTTGACAGAGAGTGGTCGGAGGCTCGTGAAGGCTTCAGACTCCGAGCAGGGGGAGGGCCGGAAGCCTCGGCTCTTTTGATGTAGAGTGATGCGTGACACTAGCCCCTGCACTACATTTCACGTTCTCTTTCTCTTCGCCACATCTCCCGAATCATGAAAAGAGATTCTTCTACCCTGAATACCCAGATAGAAGTTCAGGAATACACCCATAGTGTCTGATAAAAATGCCCGAGCCTCCTGTGACCCTTCCCACCGTCACCAAAACAGAACCAGCAAGCTTAAACAGAAAGATTGAGATGAGATTCAAGATTGAAAATAAAAGACAAAGAAACCATAGTGGAAACTGCCTGAAGATCATCCCAGAGTTTAACTAAATTTGAAGAAGCTGGAGGACGATTAGGGACTGAGGGTCCTTCCCATTCCACAAGACAAAGGGCTTGAGGCCAACATCCTCTCCCCCCCCCCCCCCCCCCCCCCCCCCCCCCCCCCCCCCCCCCCCCCCCCCCACCTCCCACCCCGCCTCAGTCAGCCTTCCCTCTGAACTGGAGCAAGGTCTCAAGACCCTTCAGTTGGTGACTACATGGAGGAGATCAGGAATCTGCCCCTGGTATATGGGTAGGAATTACCTACAAATCTTTGTGAACATTCAGATTCTAAAGATCCACCCATTTGCCATTGGTTTGACCAGTTTAAAGCAGGTCTCAGGAATCTGCCTTTAACCTTTATAATGGTCATAAGTTTCCACTGAGAGTAGAGGGATGGTGGTGGGATAGTTACTCTTGCTGCCATGAGGAGGGCATTATTAGATTTGCTTATCCTTCCCGCCCAGCCAGTGAGAGTGGGACCTTAAAGCTCACAGGTGGTGGCACAGTTGGGAAGATGAGAGGTCTGTCCTCCATCTGTAACACCGCGCTATAGCACTGGTTCTCCACCTTCCTTGTGCCATGCCGTGACCCTTTCATTCAGTTCCTCATGCTGTGGTGACCTCCAACCATAACATTATTTTTGTTGCGACTTCATCACTGCAATTTTGTTACTGTTGTGAATGGTTCTGTTACTGTTATGAATGGGACTGTTACTGTGCAAGGTTCATTCAATCCCCAAAGGGATCCTGACCTGCAGGTTAAGAATTGCTGCTGCACCGAATTTGGGGAAATATAGCCACAACTTTCTCCCTGGGGGCCTGGGGGGCTTGAACTACCTACCTTTGTGCATTCAGCCCACCATTTAGCCCACTATGCTGCTGGGAGTTCTTATGTCACCATAGTTACAAATAAAGGCCTAAGAGCATATCTGTAGCAAGTCTTTTAAAAGCTTCTTTCAGAAGGAAAATGAGACACAGGCTAAATGTGTTTAAGCAGACACGGATGCATCTGCCAGCATGAAATTGATCATTGTTGGAGTAGGCAAATTTTAATAAAAAGTTTATTCAAAGGCACTTCCAACTCTCCTAGCCACCCTTTACTTTTAAGTATTACTTCTAGAGAATGTGTGTGTGTTTTCCATTGGGCAGAAGCTTCTTTGCTTTTCCCCTCCCCCACCTCACCATATGCCAGTCTTTCTTCCTGTGCCCTCACTGTTCCCTTTGTCTCATTTGACAGCCTGACTTTGTCCTCGCTTTCCCATCATTCAGCCATCGCCGATACAATAAGCTTACAAAACAGAAGCGCTCTGGTGAGACTGCTGACCAATTTATGAAGAAGAGAATAATCACCCTCAAAATCATAACTCAGCATCCGTTAACACGTTAGCATTTTAAAGCACCGTCACATTCTGTCATTTGATTTGCATATACAAACAAGCAACATTTTCTTGTGCCTGGCCAAATTCACAGACTGGAAGTGATTTGTTCAAGGCCACATTGTTGGTAAAAGATAGAGCCTGAGTTGAGACCCATCTGCTGAGGCTTAGGGCACTGGTTTGGGCCTTTACCGGGTGGGAGCAGGACTGTGCCTTGTAGTACTAGATTTTTTATATAATTGAAGTGTCCCACTTTGAAACTTTAGGTTTCCAAAATTGGTTTCTGACATTGCAGGATGGTAAATAGAATTCAATTTATTCTGCGGTAATTGGTCCAATGCATGGGGAGCGGGGGTGGGGTGGGGGAAGCACTTTTGCATTTTCCTAAAAAGAATACAGAAGAACAGAGCAGAGACCAGTCATCCCATCCACTCTTCTAATGAGGCACTGTGTCCCCATTTTTTTCCATCTTATGTTAGGGTTAAGGGTAGTCTTCCAAGGGGAGTTGATGGGTAAGCATTCAGATAATAGATAACCAAAAGATCAATGATTCAAAACCACCAGCT
>PVJH01042712.1:0-14094 GCA_004026705.1 Nesogale talazaci
GTTGCGGGGCTGGCACACATCCTCCAGGACACATGGTATACCTCATCATCCAACCCAATGGCCCCCGAGCGGATGGAGCGGTTCTGCATGTACCTACCTGGACTTGGACTTTTTCTTGAGCTTTTTCATGTGCCCAGCCAGGCGGATCTTGGAGTCAACACACCTGGAGGACTTGGACACCAGCTTGGAGAGGGTCCTGCCATCGCTCCCTGGCTGCACGGGGCCTTTGCACTTGTCTAGCACATTTGGACATTTGTTGCCATCATCATTCTGAAAATTTTTTCTGGTGCTGTGCAAGCTCTGGTACTTGGGCAGGAAGTTCTCCACCTTGTCACTGTTCTCCTGAGGGTGGAACAGCTTCCCTCTCTCTATCAGGAAGGAGTCCCCGCCAGAACCGTACCTTCTTTTCCAGACAGAAGCAGTTCACAGGCTGCTCCTGGTCCAGCTGCCTGTCCTTGTCAGTGGGGATGTCCAGGATCGTGGGAGCCAGGTCGATGTGGAGGATGATCTGGGGGTTCAGTGGGGTCCCTTCCGTAGAAGGGGACTCTGATGTCAAACTCATAGGACATGCACTTGCCCTTCACCAGGAACTGGCTGATCAGGTAGCCGTGGTCAGAGGTGTGCATGATGTTGGTGTTGACCAGTTCACCTGCCTCCACCAACAGGTTGTAAATCATCTTCATGGAGTCATCCACAGACAGGAGGGTTGCTGCACCATATTGAGGATTTCCAGATGGATGGACTTCCTGGGTGTTAGACATGATCCAGTGCTTGTTGGGATTCTAACAAGAGTTCAAATCAGGAAAGGTGAATTCCCAGGTTGTACCCATTCACTGTACTTATTCAATCTGTATGCTAATAAATATTCCAAGATGCCACACTATCTGGAGAAGAGCATGGAATGGAAGCAAGATGGGAGGAAATCTCATTTACAACCCAAGGGATGCAGATACACAATCTTGCTGAAAGGTGGAGAGGATTTGAAGTACATATGAAAAAGATCAAAGACTCCAGCCTTTCATATGGGCTGCAATTCAACAGAAAACAAAATCCTTACAATGGGACCAATAAATGGCATTGTGATAAATGGGGAAAAAAAAGATTGAAGCTGTCAAGGATTGCATTTTACTTGGATCCACAAACAATACCCATCTGGGGAGCAGCCAGGAAACCAAACAACACATTCTCTTAGACAAATCAGCTGTGCAAGGTCTCTTTACAGTGTGAAAGCACAGACATGTCACTTTAAGGACTAAAGTGCACCGGACCCAAACCAGGTTCTTTTTGATTACTTCATTTACAGGTGAAATATGAACAGCGAAGAAGGAAGACCAAAGAAAATTTGATGGTTTTAAGTTATGGTGTGGGTGAAGAATATTGACTATAACACGGACTAGCAGAACAAATGAATATCTCTTGGAAGAAAAACTCTTACCGTATATACTTGTATATAAGCTAAGTTTTTCCAGCACATTTTTAATGCAGTTTTTGTGGTAAAATTAGGAACCTTGGCTGATAGTCAGGGCAGCTTTTACTCAAGTATATACAGTATGTCTTAGAATCGAGAATGGTGAAATGTCATCTCACCCGCTTTGACCCTGTGGGACCAGTTCCTGGATAAACACATCAATTTGGGGGACAGTGAAGGATCAGCATTAAAATAAGAAAGAAGGCGACCCTAATAAGATAGATGAACACCGTGTCTCTAACACTGGTCTCCAGCACAGTCCTGACTCTTCAGCAGGGGGAGGACTGCGTCCTTTTGTTCTGTGGCATGCAGGTTACTTACTCAGAGGCAATATTTATTGTCGGTATTTAGACACATGTTAAGCATTCTAACAAAGCTGTTATGATTAAGATACATTCTGGTGGCTTTAAAGAGAGAGAGAAAAAAATTCTTGCGAAACATTGGGGAGAATAAACAGTGCAGGCCAGCAAGGTGGTTTTGCTGCCCTTGCCCAGAAAGAAAGGAGCTCTATTGTTTTTGTTTCTTTCAAAAGTGTTGTCCTTGTCTGAGCATACTCCCATGATTTTATCCAGGTTTTTGTGAGAAATTTCCAGGACGCTGTTAGAACAAGTCCTCTGGGTTACAGCCAGTTTCACACACCTCATTTGGAAAGGTATTTGGCAAAGTATTTGAAAGCACATGTGTTTTTTTTTTCTCTTACCAACAATGCTACCACTGTGATCATATATCTTTGCACCAGAGAACTTTGACAGCCCCAGTTCACTGTACCACTCAGCCTACACGAGGTCTGCTTTCTTCTCCAGTCTCTCATCCTCCCTGTGTTCTCGAAGTTGGTGATACTGCACTCCTGTGGGCTACTAGAAATATTCATGGGTGGGTGGGGGTCTACGAAAGCAGATGCCTATATTTTTATCCTGGCTTATGGGCTATAATGCAAAGTTGTTAGTGTCCAAGGGAACTCTGAGTTTTTTGTTTATTTGGTTTTTGCAGGAAAGGTCAAATGTGTTTGGAAACCTATGGTCTTATCTTGATATTGTTTGTAGAAATTCAAAGAGAGTAGTCCGCTATTGTTGAATGTAGAATTTTTATGTCTTCATGGTGGGTTGATCCCTTTGTCATTATTACCACTCCCTTGTTATGTCTGGTCCCCAGTCTTCTGCCAATTTGTTTTACTGGGGTGGCTTGTGTGTTGTTGCTATCATGCTGGAAGATATGTGTGTCGTATTTCAAATACCAGCAGGTTTATCCCTGGTTTATCCCAGATCTCAGTGGAACTGCCAGACTGTGAACACACGATGAAGAAGAAATAGGTCCTCCACTTGTGAGGGATTAACTGCTGAAAATCTTATAAATAGCTGCAGAACACTGTCAGATGTTCTTCATGCCAGAAGATGAAGGCATTCAAAATACAATAGGGGAAGAGCTGCCCCCTCAAGGTAGAGTCAACCTCAGTAATGTGGATGGAACAAAGCTGTTGAGAGCTTCCTTTGCTGATACAGCACAAAGCGAGGAGGGACACTTATAAACATTCATTGATGGAATATATAGGAAATGAATCTTCAAAATTGGAATTCTTCAAAATAAAATAGACTATGCAAAGATCAATATCCTATGATATATAATGAGCTGAAACGGAGTAGTATTGAGAATTTTGAATCTAACAATTATGTGGCTTACTCTTCTGGGAATTGCAAACTCAAGAGAAATGACATGCTGTCTGTGATAGGATAATATCTATACACCTATAAGGAAGACTAGTTAATACACCTATCAGTCCAACATATGCAACAACCACTACGTCGGTATTGAAGAAACTCAAGAATTCTACCAATTTCTTCAATCTGGAATTGACTGGGAATGAAATTAAGATACATTTTTTTAATTCTTGGTGATGGGAAGGAAAAATTGAAAACAAGAAAAGATCAAAAGTTGGAAAATATAGTCTTGGTGAGAGAAACAGAGGTGGAGATCACCGTACAGACTTTTGCTAGACCAACAACTTTGTCATTGAAAATATGTATTTTTCTTACTACAAAATAATTGATTACAATTCAGCTGGGGCACAGACCTTATGTACAAGCACAAGCTCCTGAATACCCTACCTAGGGGGTCTTCTTTCCCCGGGCCCTGCAGACCTCCTCAATCGGGTCTTTCCAATACTGAATCTCGTTGGCCAGGGAATCAGCCCTCTCCTTCAGAGCCTCGTTCTTTTTCTCTCGCTCCCTGCACTCGCTGACCAGGGCCTCCTGCTTGGCCCGTTTCTTCTGGCGGTACTTGTGGCTGTGGTTTTATTCTGCTCCATCTTTTTCAGCTTCTTATCCAATTTCTCTCCCTTGACCTTTGCTGCTAGTACCTTCTCTCAGGGGGTGGGGAGGGGGGCGGTCATAAGGCTTAGCGCAAGCAGAGCCACCTAGGGCAGGTGGGGACAGCAGGCTACTTGGGGACTTCCCAGAGGTGAGAGGGCTATACTGGGGAGATGCCAGTAGGGCTCTGAACTCATGCAAATGCCACTGTCATTATCTGAGGGGGCCTCCTCCTCCTCCTTGATGCATGGAGGGACCACAGTGCCTTAAGAGGGAGGTTCAGCCTTCCTGTCCTCCTCAGATATGTCCACTTCACTGCCGAGCTCTAAACTAAAACGATGGTCTGGAATAGAGGCTTGGACTCTAAGGCACTCAGGAAGAGACTGCAGGAGGGTGAATGGGCAACCAGGTCAGTGTGGGGTGAACTTTCCAGGAGATGGCCAACTGGGTTCACTGCTTTGTGGGGGCCCTTAGCACTCGTCTCCTCGATCAGGGGATCCAAGAGATCACATGTGTCATACAGTGTGGCCAGAAGCTCATCAGGCATGGTTTCCAGGTCACCCAGATTCAGCAGGGCATCAAAGTCAAACTCTTTCAGGTCCATCTTCTCCACCATCCAATCTGTCCCAGAGAAGGCATCCTCTGGAAGGAAATTAGAGACCTTGCCCTAGTCTGAGGCACCCACCCAGCCATCCACTGCCAGCCATTCGGAAGAGCCCGCTTTAGATTTGTCCCTGGTAAACCCATGTGGTCTGAAGTGCTTGGCCACCTCCAGATAGTCATCTAAGACACCTAGGCTTTTTCAGCCCCCAAATCCAACTTGTTGAAGGGGGACATCAAGTCCTCTCTACCACCCCATTATGCAGGAAGCTCATCTCAGCCATATCTTAAGGC
The DNA here is from genome assembly GCA_004026705.1 of Nesogale talazaci. NCBI lineage: Eukaryota > Metazoa > Chordata > Mammalia > Afrosoricida > Tenrecidae > Nesogale > Nesogale talazaci. The sequence goes on from PVJH01042712.1 coordinate 4,666, forward strand.
TAAGCTGGAATCAAGTAATATGCGGGATTTGAAGGTGACTTTCTCAGTTACAGCAAGGCTCCTGCTTAGTGCCGTGAGAAGTGCCATGGCTTAAGCCGCTGTGGGTTGCTGCTGCAGAGTCTGGTGCTGCTGCCATCACTGCAAGGGCCTCCACTGCTGTGTACTCCTGCCTTTAATACGCCATGGCCGCCGCGGACTCTGTAAGGGGGGAAGCGGACAGTGTAGAGTTGATTCTGTTCTACATCAAAGGGCTGGTGAAGAAAATGAAAATATATATTTTAGCAACATAAATAGGGGCTGTATACATGGACTTTGCCAGATAATATGCACAGTAATCAGACTGAATACATCTGGGGGGAAGAGATGAGGAGTTCCCGGCGCTCCCTCAGGTTAAAGCTGAAGATAATGGAAACAAGTTGATGAGGGCCAAAAAGAAGCTAAAAATACAACTGGACCAATAAGTAATACGATGAAGGGAGAAAAGTTTGGAGTTGTCAAGGATTTTGTCTCGCTTGGGCCCTAATCAATGCTATGGAAGCTGCGGTCAAGAGGTCAAAAGATAAGTTATATTAGCTAAATCTGTTGCACAAGATCTTTCAAGAATATTGGAAAGCAAAGATATTACTTTGAGGACTACGGTGTGGTGTGTCTGCCCCATGTCATGGTATTTTCAGTTGTCTCCTACGCATGTTAAAGGTGGACATTGGATAAAGAAGGCAAAGAAGAATGGAGGCATTTGGATCGTGGTGCTAGAGAAGAAGATTGAAAGTGCCCCAGAGTGCTAAGGGGACAGACTCCTCTATCTTGGAAGTATGGCCAGGGTGCTCCTGAAAAGCAAGAAGGGCCACATCTCATCTTACATACTGTTCGCACCTTATCAGAAGAGACCAGTCCCTAGAGAAGGACATCAGTGAAAAAGAGGAAGCCCCTCAGGTAGATGGAGTGACGTCCCAGGTGCAACAATGGCTCAAGCACAGGAACAATTGTGAGAATGGTCCAGGACCCAGCAATGTTTCCTTCTGTTGTGCTAAGGTTGCTGTGGATCAGAACGGAGTCAAGGCACCTAACACTAACCACCACCATGACCTTTTCTCACCTTGAACAGACAAAAAAGGGCAATGTTTGCCCTGAAGGTGAAATAAGACTGCAGGGAAGGACAGGGAAACTAGAAATGGAAGTGGGAAATCCAGGGATGGATTAGGGAGAACTCTAAAACATTGCAGCGATTAGACCCAGTGTTGCAGCATGAGTTGGGTATGCATTTGGGCTTGGAATCTAGTTCGCTAGGTGCATTTTCACCAACAGGACAATAATATATTTAAAACAAGAAAGTTCATCAGGTACTAAGCAGAATGTTGTTAGAGAATATAAGATATCGCTCCTGCCCTTTAGGAGTTAAGACATAGAACCATGCAAGTAAATAATTCTGGCAGTTTTTATTCAAAAGGACACAGAGCAGCGAGACCACACATGACTACTGATCAAATGAATTAATTGTGCCAAACCTTTTAAGGGTATTTTGAGGAGAAGCAGTCACTCTATAGGGATGATAAGACCTGGGAAGTGGAAAGGCTACAGATTGATGGAGAAAAGTGGGGAGTGGGCATTCCAAGTCTTGAAATTATAGACTTTTTCAAGGAAGGAAGTTATTTGGGTAATTTTCTTTGATGATCTGAGCTACCCATGATCCAGCATACTGATGCCAGCTTACAACTCCTTTTTGCCCTTCATTGATTTTTGTTCTTTTTTCCTAAATGACTACCCGAGAGACATGGATTTGAGAACTACTAGGGTAGTCATGTAATTGAAAGGTCAGAATCTATAGAAAATCCTCCTGTGAGATCTGCTAGTGGTTGTGTCAATTTTACATATTAACACGGATCCGGGTTGAAAGAGACCCTCTTTACAACATGCAATTTACAACCAATTCGCACCCAAATGATTATCTCTCTTTTATCAAGAGTGACATTTTAAAACCATTTTAAAAAATGGTTCTCGGGAAGGGACATGCTAAATGTGCCCATGTGTAGTGCATGAGAAATTGTTTCAGGATGCTCAAAGATCAGCATGTAAAGGATGAAGATAGAAGACAATCATGATCCATATGATCACTGCAGTAAGTAGGTTTGTTTGTTTTTTTAGTAAGTAGGCTTTTGTTTTGTTTTTTAGGGGCGGGAATAGGAACAAATCACTGGGTAATTGGATCCTTAATCATAAATTAGTGACCATGTTCAATGGGACTGTCAGTGTGGAAGGAACACACTGAAGTCCATTTCCACCTCCATTGCAGTTGCACTTCCCTTTATACTAGTAAATCCAAAGATGCAGTTTCTCCCCAGGAAACAAAAGCACCAGCCCCCACCTTCCTGGTTTTCCACTCAGCTGGCTGAGTTTTCATTATAAGCACTTCCTTGAACATTGGGAGGAATCTTCTTCTCAACAGGATGTTGGTAGTGGGCAGACAAGAAAATTGGTCCCATTTTCAACTCAAAGGTGGTTGTATTTGCATAAGCTCCTCTTTCATTTAAATCTTTCTTAAGCCTCACAATTTAATAGCTGTGAAATACATTTTTTGAAAATGAGAGAAACTATAAGAGAAAACAACCAACAAATAAACAATTTTGGCATACCACATTTCTGTATCTTTTAAATATATTGTTTAGCCTAGAAGCCATGTGATTATCAAGGTACTTGCTTATATTTTCCAGAAGAATGCTGAGATAAAAATGTACATATACACATTTTTTTCTCTTTAATAAAGACTAAGAAGGCATGAGGTTCTAATTTCTTCCCCAGAGTACAGTCTACTTATTCTGATGTTCTTTTAAATCCATGCATAGAAAGTTCAAGATAACACTGAAAAAATGTTGAGTTTAATAGCTGAGTTGGAAATCTACATTACCACTCCAACAAATAGAAAGAGAATTTGGATTCAGAATCCAATAAATGGCTTCTTCCCATTGAGCGTGGATAATTGTTAGCTTTGGGTTACAAAAGTGTGGTCAGTGTGGAAACTCCACTCCCATAGTCCCCACCCCCTGCGGCCCCCAGTGTCATATGCAAGAATTGACTGTTTTGAATGGCTTAGCGGGGAATTCTAAACCCTTCTCTCCCGGTGAGGTGCTAATCTTGGAGCACAGTTCAGCCTCAGAGGACCTGCCACTGGGGCAGGCTCAGAAAGAGGGCCTGGTTCGCATCTGTTTCCCACTTTCTGTGTTTCCATCAAGTCAAGGCCTGTTTTTACTCTTGTGTATGCTCGAAAATGATTGCTTTCATTCTCTCCCCCCCAAACAAAAACTTAAAAGATCTTCATCATTAATACAATTCAGTTAAAAAAAAAAAGTGGAATTTTATTGGGTTATCTCAAAGATTTTGTTTTTATATATATTTCTTCACATGCTCACTAATATCCCTCTGTTCATCTTTAATGATCATCCTAGGCAGGGAATGCTATCTTTCAGTAATTCTCCCATTTAAGAAGGGAATTGGGCTGAGCCCTGGTGGTGTAGTGGTTGTGCGCGGGACTGCGGCCCACTGGGTTGGAGATTCAAATCCAGCGGCAAAGCTGGGCCTCCTACTCCCACCACCAGAGGGCAGTGATGCCCCCCCAAAACAAAAACAAACAAAAAGAAGGGAATTGGGCAGATGACTTTTGTCCCGTGAACTTAAGCAAAATGATCCACTAATTGCCAATATCAGCAATACCAAAGTACTAGAGTCTTAAAATTATATTTATTTATTATTGATTTTTTTTTTATCATAAGGTCAAGATATAAGGAGTCACACATCAAATTTTTTTTTTTTTGGCATGTTGAAGAAAATTCACCCTGATAAAATTTCCCTTGACTCATCTGGTACTTAAACGGGCACTTGATAGCCTAGTGATTATGTTGGGCTGTGATCCGAGGTTCATGGTTTGAAAATCAGCAGCCACTCCGGGGGAGAAAAACAGGGTTTTCTACTCGGATTGAAAGTTATACTTTTGGGGGCTGAGCCCCGGTGGCGTGGTGGTTGTGCGCGGGACTGCAGCCCACTGGGCTGGAGGTTCAAATCCAGCAGCAAGGCTGGGCCTCCTACTCCCACCACCAGAGGGCAGTGATGCCCCAAAAAACAAAACAAAACAAAACCAAAAAAAAAAAGAAAGAAAGTTATACTTCTGGATATTCTCAGGGCCAGTTCTACCCTGTCCACAGGCTTGCGAGGCGTTGCAATAGACCTGATGGCCGTACAGGAAGTGAGTCTGGAACCATGGCAATGAATCAAATGTTTTTCTTCTATCATGGATCACAGTATGAGCAGTAAAGTAACACTTAGGCTTCACTAAATCTGAATCTAGCCCAGTCCTATATGCTCTGAGGGTGGGTTGCCACTCAGTCAGCCTCCAACTAATGAAAGTTCCCCTGACTTATGTATGGCACCTTATCGATACACAGGGCTCCATGGATAGATGAGAGATGGTTGGATCTTGGGTTTTCTGCATGGAACGCAAGCAAGCACTCTGCCTCTAAACCACCCCTGCCCTTGTCAAAGTGGATTCTAATGCAAGTGATGCCAAGTGCCACCAAGTAACACTACCAACTGTTCATGCCGCTCAGTCCCCATGTTGTTATTTTCCAGGGAGTTGGTTCCAGTGTGTGTGTGTGTGTGTGGGGGTGGGGGGGGGCGCGTTGTGGATAGAATTGTGCTAAAGGTTTTGAAGGCCGTGTCTTTCGGAAAGCTGGTCACCCTTCTGAGTGGGTTTGAACTGCCAACTTTTGGGCTAGTTAGAAACCCCACTGCCTCCCTAGTATGTAGGTATGATTAAATTCGGATGGCTAATCATGTCAATACAGCTCACTAAAAACGCACCAGGCCTGTTTTGTTTTGTAGCTGGTTGAAGGTATTTTTCAGAGTGTGGGCCAAGTGGGCTTCTGGGAAGTTCAACATGCAGATCACATGTCTGAGTGTAATCTCAGCCTGGCAAGATGAAAGTTCAGCATGGACATGTTTCTGTCTATCTAACCATCTCTTTTTGGAGTCCAACTATCCCAACTCTATAAAGAGCTCTCCTGGCACTGGGATTAGGTGTGGATCGTTAACCACAGGGTCCGTGGTCCATAGAGACTAACCCCTTCTTGTGTGAAGGATGAGGCTGATTACTTTGTAGTAAAATTTACAGTCTGAGAAACCCTGTCTAGAAATCGCTATGCACTGGAATGGACTTGATAGATAGCAGCGGGTTTAGTTTGGATTAGGTATCCCTGCTTTAGTTTGAACCAGATTCAGGAGTCTTTTCTTTTCTGAAACAGGAGTACTCTCCTGTATCAAGACTTTTCCATTTATGCTTCTCTTCATCTGGGGGCTAAGGAAGGAGACTTTCCTACCCTCTTATTCTTCAGATCTTGGCTTTAAATAACAGCTCCTCATAAAGATTCAGTGAACCACCAACTAAAATACAAACTCAGATCTCATGAGAAGAGACTTTGCTCTAAATAATCATTGCAAGAGGTTTTGGCGAGAGGGGACAATAGGGAAAGTGCCTTGATGATATAATCCTTCCATATCACAAGGATTAGGCAAAGGAGTTATTGTTTTCTTAATGGAAAAAAAACCAACATCACTTTTGAATCAATTCCTACTCCTGGCGACCTGGTTTGGTGGTCCTTGGATAGTGCAACCACTTCATGCTCAACTTTAAAAACTAGCCTAAATGTTAGTGGTTTGAACCCACCCTGTGGTTGAAAGGCCTACTTCAACCATGTACCTGTTGTTTTGGTTGTAGAATTGAATTGCTCCATTGGGTTGTCTGGCTGTGATATATTATAAAAGGAGATCAATAGACCTTTCTTTTAGTCACCTTGAAGTTTCTTTAAGGGCAGAAGGAAACAAGGCTGGAACAGATCAGATGGGAGAAGACGGGATGTGTACAAGTGGACAGTAGACTAGGGTATGTTCAAAAGCGGCCAGTCTATTTTCAAGAGGAGATATCGAGGAGGGGTTATATATTGACTCAGACTGAGGTTGGATCAAAGTTCAGGGGCCTGGGAGAATGAGAAAAGCTTCACCCAAGTTTGGTTAATAAGTATTTTGTACCTATTGACAATTCAGCTACTCATTTTATGAGGCAAAGAATGGGAACAAACATATAGGGTCTTGTGTTTGGCTTTATCACAGTCAGCAAGGCAGGCATCCTAACAAGGGGGAAGGGTGATTCTTTGCAATAAACTGTTACCTGAAACACAAACGCAAACCAGACCCAGTGACACTGAGACACTTTAGGAAGAGTAGAAATGACCCATAGTGTTTCTGAGAATGTAGTTTCTACCGCAGCAGCTATCACATCTTTCTTCCACTGAGAAGCTGGTAGTTTTGAACCACTGACTTTTCCATTAGCATTCTTGGGTTTATCTAAAAAAAACACCAGCGTCCCTTAGAATAGAGAACTTAAAAAAAACTTATACACAACCTCCTGCTGTTTTCCAGGTACTAAGATAAATTTCACGTGTGTCAGAAAGATCCCTATGCAAGTAAATTCTCAACTCTGTTAACTCTGAAATTTATTTCAAAGAATTTATTGTAATTTTAAGTGTATTCCTTACTTTTCAATAGCATTTTCTCCAGTAGAGTGCATGTTCAGTCTAAAGTTCGATCTAAAGATAGAACTCTTGATTGTACTTGGGACTAGCGTGGTGCCTGGCACAGACTAATCTTTCTCTGTTGAATAAATTAATAAGCAGAAGACTCAGATTAACTATGCTGGAAGCGCCTCAGCTCCAGACTGACGGGATTATTACTGCCAAGCCAGCCTGAGTGAGTCGGCAATGATGGGGATTCAGCTCTGGACTGAAACAAAGAGGATTATTCTCAGGACACAAACCAAGAGGAAAAAAAAAATAGAATTGTTCGTGGTTGTACAGCTGGTGTGCTTCTTCCATAGTGGACTTAGTTGCTCCTCAGCTAGATGGCCACTTGCTTACCTTCAAACCTTTAAGACCCCAGACGCTATATCTTTTGATAGCCCGGCACCATCAGCCTTTTTCACCACTTTTGCTCATGCCCCCACATGTCCTCAGGGATCCTCTTGGGAAGGTGAGCACACAGTGTTATGGCTTTTTCCTGTTTGAGGCCTTAAACCTGATCCTTTTGACACCTCATGATCACCCTGCCCATTGTGCGTCTTCCATGTGGACTTCGTTGCTTTTGAGCTAGGTGATTGTTTATCTTCCTGCTTTTAAGACCCCAGAAGCTATATCTTTTGATAGCTGTACTCCATCAGCTTTCTTCACCACATTTGCTTATGCAAGCATTTGTCTCCAGTGATCATATCGGGTAGGTGAGCATCATGGAATACCCGCTTAATAGAACAAAGTGTTCTTGCATTGAGGGCGTACTTGAGTGGAGGTCCAAGATCCATCTGCTACCTTAGTATTACACCTATAAATATATGTACCTAGATTTATTTCTTCCTTATTATATTTGCATATGTACTGGTCTGTATTTAGTCCTCTATAAATAAATGCCTTTGCTTCCTAGTTTTTTCCTCTATTTCCTTTGGGAGAAATCAGGTATCAGGCATGAAAGAACAAAAATCATATCATTATGTGCCCACCCTCCCAATACGATTGTTAAAAACAAATAGGTGCAAAGGCAAACATGGCAGAGAAAGCCGATGGTGCCCAGCCACCAAATGATAAAGTTTCTGGGGTCTTAAATGTTTGAAGATAAACAAGTGACCACCTAGCATAGAGACAGCAAAGCCCCCATTGAAGAAACACACCAATCTGTGTGATCACAAGGGGTCCAAGGGAACAGGTATCAAACATCAAGGAACAAAAATCACATCACTACAAATGAGGGGGAGTGCAGGGTGGGGACCCAAGATCCATTTGTGGGTAATTGGACATCCCCTGACAGAAGGGTCATGGGGAGGAGACGGGCCAGTCAGGGTGCAGTGAAATAATGATAAAACATACAACTTTCCACTAGTTCTTAAAGGCTTCCTTCTCCCAGATATCATGATTCCAATTCTACCTTGCAAATCCAGCTAGATTGGAAGAGGTACATGGGTACAGATGGGAACTGGAAATAGAGGGAATCCAGGACAGATGAATCCCCAGGACCAGTGGTGAGGGTGGAGATAACGGAAGGATTAAGGTGGGGTAGAGAGGGGGAGCAGATTACAGGGATAGACACATAACCTCCTATCTGCAGGATGGACAGTGAAGGAATGAGTGAGGGGAGACATCGGTAAGTGTAAGACTTCACAAAATAATAATTTATAAAATATCAGGATCGGTAAGGGAGGGGTAGCAGGGAGGGAGGGAGGGGGAAAATGAAAAGCTGATGTCCAAGGGCTCAAGTGGAAAAACAAATGTTTTGAGAATGATGACTGCGGCAGGCATGGGAAGGTGCTTAGTACAATATATGTATGTATGAACTGATAAGCAATGTATGAGCCTCCAATAAATTTATTTTGATAGGGTTGTAAAATGACTCAGAGAGAGATAATGGGTAGTATTCATGATATGTAGCCTCTCAGATACAGCATTAAAATCATGGGTTTGTTATGGTTCATCTGAAGTCAGTAAGACAAGGTGGCTTGATTGAGGGTGCAATGGTGCTCTGACCAGATGCCTTTTAGCTTTCAGGTACCGAGGCCGGGGAGCTTTCTTGTGCTTCCAAGAGCTTGCACTTGGGGCTCTTCTCTGAAGGTTACCCTTGACCTGTTAGGGCCTGCTTTGCTCAGGGACTGTCTGGGAACCACAGCCTCCACTGTGGCGAAGTGCAATTGTGTAATGACTCTTCTGGACATGTTGTCATTCCCACCCAACAGTGGGCCTGAGCTTGTAAATAACATGTGGCGTCTAACTTGAGGACTGGTCGGTTTGATCGTTCTGCTGAGTGTCAGTGAGCCATCTCAGAAACATGCAGAGGGAAGCTCGTGCCCATCGAGAAGGAAGGGCCACAAGCAGGTCCTTTCTTCAGATGTTGGAAGCATCAGACTTCCAGTTCTGAGCTCGAGGCAGAGCAGCAGGTTTCCCAGTCTGTACAAGGCACCGAGACAATGGCTGCTGGGCCAATGCCCAGACAGACATGCTTGCCAGTATGCCTGACAAGAGGCCTTGCGGAGAGGAGGAAAAGAACTGTATCCTTAACATATTGAACTTGTTAGCTTCTCTAATAAACCCCCATAATGGTGAGTATTGTCTGAGTTCTATGTGGTCGTTGCAATGGATTGTGCAGTCCAGCAGAACAGTAGACTGTTAGGGGAGAGATGGTTAGTGTCAGCATAGGGTAAAGGTAGTTGAAGGTTGTAGACCGGACCTCTCTATCTTATGGCCAGTGCCCTTGGGCTGGGGTGCAGTTGTATTGTCCCTTGTTTAACCAGAGGAGTCCCAATATGGCCCTCAACCATTGATACATCTAAAACCCCTTAGTTCCCAAACTTGA
>PVJH01042713.1:0-14104 GCA_004026705.1 Nesogale talazaci
AAAAAAAAAATAAGTTTTATGAAGAGTAAGAATGGAACCTGGGACACAGGAACAAAAGAAGGAAATGTTGGGCAAACATTTTTGTGGGAGCTCCCTTCGCTGTTGTGCAGCAGAAACAGATTCTCAGTTCATTTTTACTCCCACTGTATTATAGTTTAACAAAAAAAAATTGTTTATATCTTGGAAAAAAACTTTCTGTTTAAAAAAAATAAACAAGTGAATGTTGGAAATTAGTCTGTTAATGTTCTTAATAAAGTGTTCTTGGAGTTTAACCTAGCAGCGGATGGCTTTCTTTAGCTTAGCCCAGTTTCCAGGGAAGCATTGTTTTTTCCAGGCTGTAAAATGGCAGAATCTCCTGGACATATAATTTATTCTGTTGAAAAAAAAAGGAAAAAAAAAAGCATGCAGTATCTATGACCTATCTGCAGAAGGCGTTTTTGTAAATGTAGATTTTGATGTATTAGGTCACCCTGAAAACAATACAAGAAAAGGGGTCCCCAGGCAATCTGGTGGAGCGAATACTGCAATAAATTTTTTACTTCTCTTTGTTACTTGTCTGTTTCCATTTGAATTTCTTATTGTAAAGATCTGTTTAAATCCATTTATATTATTTGCAGTCTTTTATGTAAAATTTATTATATCACTGGTTTTCAAAGCAAAACATAAAATATTGTTTATACAGTTTGTATAGGCTGACTTCTGAATAATTGGTATCTATTATTTTCCTTCCCATAAAGAGGGTGTAAACAATTAACTCCAGGGTTTTATTGTATCCTGCAATATTTAGTATTAACTATATATGATTTAGCACTGTGCCAAACACATTTTCAAGAGTACATTTTGATATAAAAAGAAACTATAGTTTATTCCTTGTATGCTTCAATTTCTTTCTATTGATGTCATGAGCGTAATATTTATTTTTTAAACCTCGGGGAAAAGTAACAGTCTGGGGGAAGGGTTCTGATCACAATATTGAGGAAACCAGTTTTTCTCTTCATTAAAATTAGGCTGTTATTTTTAGAAATAATCAGAGTTGAGATGTGACGGTTCATATTTACACTACATTTTTCACAGATTATTTTTTAATGCTGAAAAAGAAGTAATTTTACTAATTGAGATGTTTATCTGTTTGCTACTCAAAGCATTATCGCACATCTTTTGAAGTAGTTGGGGTTCCGGGTTAGTGCAAAGTCGGGGGTTGTTATTCAATTGATTTTGACATAGTTGACACTCTTAGAAGTAGTAATGCTTACAACTTACAAGGAATGAGGTCTGTTTCCAATTATTTTTTTTAAAGTGTACTTACTTTTAAATCACTGTTTAAAAAAAAAACTGATTTCTTTAAATCAGTGAAGGTATTCAATTTGTGAGGAAGATTGCCATTGCCACAAAATACCTTTTTTGTGAAATCCTATTAAACAAAGATGAAAATAACTGCTCAGGATTTATTTCCTATGTGGAATTCTTTTCAGAATGTTTTCTTGAAAGAAATGTTTTCACATTATTCTTTTTCTTCCATTTAACTGTGTTGTTTCTTCCCTTGTACTGTGAACTCTGGGACAAAATTGGATTTGCCCCCCTCAGCCCCACACTTCTGGAGTTGATGTACATACACACAAAAGTTTTGAGATAGTTTATGAAAACAATAATAATATATCAGTAAGAAGATATCAATCAGAAAATATATTAATATAAAAGCAAGCCCAGCTGAGCCCCGGTGGCGTAGTGGTTGTGCGCGGGACTGCGGCCCACTGGGATGGAGGTTCGATTCCAGCTCCCAGGAGCAAAGGCTGGGCCTCCTACCCACCACCAGGGCAGTGATGCCTAAAAAAAAAAATAAAAAAAAAAGCAAGCCCAGAAATTACATACTGAAAAACAAACATGTAAGTCAGAAAGCCAGTTTTGAAAGCTACAACATTCCTGACAATTCTCACAAAATTCTGCTAAATATTTCATTCCCATTTTTTATATGAGAAAGTTGAGAGAAGGATACAGTAGTACTATTTTAGCATGTCATAATAGAGATCTAGAATGAGAGTCGTCGGGGCTCGGCACCCAAAGCATTCAGGGACGGAAGGAAGGAAGTAGTGAAGTAAGCCAGGCCTAGAAGGCGCTTGAGAGTATATGGACATTGGCATCCTCCTTCAGGGACCTTGAAAGAAGTAAGGTGAGAAGGAATAGGTAACACGGTAAGGACTGTTGACTCCATTGCTTGTAAACGAACTGCTGTATGGATTATTCATTGGAAATTTGACTCGAGTGTTTGGGAATTTTCCATGTATTTGAAGATACATTTTTTGTTAACCTAGGCTAATTGTTGGTACAACTTTTCTTAAAAAGCCTAACTCAAATATACGGAGCAAATGTTGGAAAAAAGCTGCCAAGATTTTTCAAATGTGTTTTCTCCTTGGGCTGCTAACCTCCAGGTCAGCAGTTCAAGACCATAAGCCACTCCATGGAAGAAAGATGAACCACTCTGCCCCCGGGAAAGTGTTAGTCTCAGAAACCCCTAGTGGTGGTTTTCTCTAGCCTGTTAGGGTCACTGGGAGTCAGAACCGGCTGGGACAGACAACACAAGATCAACTTTGTAAAGTGTTATTGAAGGTCTCTCAAAGTTCAGTCCCACTCTGTAGTGTGTTTGTCCTGGAGTTAAACCACGTTCTGTTATGTGGGAATTACATACTGATTATTAAAAGAAATACCAAGTGCCTTCTTGACTTTGTAAATATTCTGATAAGAAAACAGCATTAAGTCATTAATTTCTCAATGGGTATATTTAAAAGATGTCTATACCAAAATACACATGTCAGGATTTTTGAACAGAAGGAAAGCTGAGCTTTTCGAGAAAACTCAGTTTACTTTGTTGATATGTTTGAGTATTTGAATTGTTAGCAGGTAACTGAAGGACACAGGCAGTTTTGGTGGCAGTAATATGTCTCGTGAAGACAGGTAAGTCAAGCCGATTTTTAATTGATGTAGATTTCATCCCCAACAAGCCCATTGGTATCTTTTCACTTAGCATACCACAGAAACCTAGGGTCCTTCCCTGCACACAAATTTGAATTGCACCAAGAAAGGTCAATGTCAGAATTGTACAGAATTTACATTAGATTTAAGATTTTTTTGCAAATACAGAATCCATCGACTTATTTAAAATAAAGGCATACCTCGTTTGGCAACCCTGTGATATTCAGCAAGTCTGTTAACCATTTTCCCAACAATACCTGTCCATCGCTCTAGTGCATGCTGGTGATATTCAGAGTATTTTCCCATATTCATAATGCACTAATTCATAGACTGCTAATTACATACACAATAGAAACCAAAAAGTTCGTGAGAAAAGAAAAGCGTGTGAAACTAATTTTACTGTAGTTTTCACTTGATTGCTGCAGTCTGGAACAAACCCTACAATCTCCAGTTGCTTGAACTCTGAAACACAGTAAGAACGTTTGCCCTACAAGGCACCTGTTTAATCTGACTCTGCAGCGTTCTACTATAGAAATCAAATAAGTTACTGCATTGATTTTACTAATTTTATTCAGAGGTTTTTGGGTTTTCCAAACGCACCTCTAGTTCCATTTGTCATCTGAGAAGCAACTGGATATAAATTTGGTTATTATAGAAAAGTCACTAACCAGACAAATTTCAGTTTGCATAAGTTATTGACTAGGTGGTGAAAACAGCCATGCGTTTTGTAGGAAGATTACCAACTTCCTGCCCTTTGTAAAGCTCCAGTTATACATCGGTTTTTATTGGTTGTGTGCTGTTGTGTTTTGTTGACAGTTTCAATATATATTTTTAACTTGTTTTGGAAACCCTATGTACCAATCATTCCAAGAGTGATGGCTGTTAGTTTGATGAACTTTGAATACCCCATGTCCAAGGTGCTCACCCCCCTATTGGCTTTAAACATCTTTTTATTAGCTTTAAATATCAATACTTTGTCTTCATCAGATATCTAGCAAGTGCCAGTTTTCTTAAATGTAGGTCTCAATGTATAAATGAACGTATCTTTTAAATTTCCCTTTGCCATTTCCTTTTTCTTTAAAAAACTAAACTGGAATGCTTGTCCTTGGAGTCTTTAAGAGAACACTTGATTCAAAATAAAAGGACTACAGTTATTTTCCGGCTTTTCATCCTTTTTCATGCCTGGATTTATTATAAGCTTGAGAAATGTTGCCTCTTCCAGGTTTGTAAGGACCGGTTCTGATGTCGGTTGGAAATAAAGCAAGTAGATAAATTTTCAGAAAGAGGATAAGTGATATTTTAAGCCTTTGACGGTGAGCAAAGTCTAAGCAGGAAATTGGAGAGAACAAAAATAAATAAGTGGAGGTTTAAAGTGATACCACTGTATTCTAGGAACACTAAGACAATTCAAACTCAACCTTTTCTATCCCATTGTGTCAGAAACTCCTCCAACACTGTTGGCTGTCAGTGGACTAGAGTTCATCTGTTAGAGAGCTTTTAGCTGTTAAAACATTTTTGTTGATTGGAAGGATGTCTTTACCTTTGGCTTCGTTAATCACAGAATCTTGCAAGTGAAATGCTATTTCATCAAATAGTTCTATTCACACAACTTTATCCCTTCCTCTAAGAAATAGTGGTGTAAATTTGATATGGCCGTACCTTTCCATGTAGGTTTTAATTTCTTAGCAGAATTACATGTGGGACAAAACAGAGGGAAAACTCACTTTGAGTTTAAGAACCCCTTATCTAGTCTAATGAAAGCCATGAATCTCTCCTTTAAGCACTGAATATGTGTATACCCACACTTGGCCACTTAGTTTCAGGGGATCCTTGCTAACTGCCACCCCAATTCCATGTCCTGCCTTGCAAATCCAGGGACTACAGGCTAACTCCTTCCCTTTGACCCCCTATCCCCCGCCTTTTTAAGTGAAATTGAGCCTCGAAAAGGCCAAGCAATGTATTATATTTGTGCTGTCTATGTGCTACATTTGCTGGCTTGGTATAAAAGACTAATTGGTGAAGATCAAAGACACAGTTTTGAAGCCAGTGCTTCAGAAATACGTTAAATTAGCAGCATGCGATATGGGAGTTTATTTAAGGGAATCCATAATTATCTTCTGCACGTGGATTGCCAGAGAATGTGCTTAACTGAAGAGTAAGCATGAAGTCAGTTCTGACTCAGCAGCCCTGGAGAGCAAAGTAGAACTGAGCCTTTGGGTTTCCAAGGCTGTAAATCTATATGGGGACAGACATTCTCATCTTTCTGCCTCATCTTCCAGGCACCTGACATGCTAAGGTGCAATGCTGCGGCTGGAGGTGGGGAGAGTTTGTGGAGAAGACAGGAGTGATTTGAGTATGGGAAGAATTTAGCAGCAGATTAGAGAGCTTCAAGGAAGTAGAAAACAACATGGAGGATTTGGCAGATGACGTCTAGAAAATTATTTGCATACCTGCCATTTGGGAGTCACTGGTGTCAGGGAAAGTACTAGTTTGAGAGGAGAGCAGAAGTCAGATGGTAACAGTTCAGAAATGGAGAAGGGTCTTGTGGAGAGGTGGGGCAAGACTGGGACACAGGGTGACACTGGAAAAACGAAGATAGGATCCATTCTACCGCCACGTTGACCATGTAAAGGATGCAAGACAACATAATCATGGAACAACTGACCTCATCTTGTGGAGCAGATGGTGAAATTGAACCTCTGGTTAGCAGTCCAGTGATTATCCCATAGCACCACCAGAACTAAGGAGGGAAGTACAATAAAGGGTCAAACATGCCATCTAAGAGTTTCAAAGAGCTTTAAAGACAATCTATATTCCGAGTCAGGGCTCTGGTACTGTGTAGGGGGTTTTGCCTGTTGGGCTTCTGGCCATAAGATTGACCGTTCAAACCCACCAGCCACACCTAAAGAGAAAGATGAGATTTCAGCTTCCAGACCCTCAGAAACCGTATGAGCAGGTACTGGGTTGTGATATCAGGAACATGAGAGTGGAGTGATAAAGAGCGCTAAAGGGTGTACAGTGGGGGAAAGCTGCACGACTGGTTGACATTTCCTCCCGAGGTGATTAGCATTAAATCAGAATTCAGGGCTCGTTGCCAAGATCTCGTTGAAGAAGTAAGGCAGATTGGCAAGTGATGGGGAGTCAAGCCTCAGCGCTCTCCATGAAATGGAAGAGCAAGTGGAGGTGTCGCGAAAAGAGAGCGCCCCATTGGGCGGTGATCCACAAAGTCAGCTGTTCGAAACCACCAGACTCTCCAAAGGAGAAAGATGGAGCTTTCCACTCTGGTAAAGAGGTACAATCGCAGACGCTCAAGGGCAGTTCCACCCTGTCCCATGGAACTCGATGGCGATGAGATTGGAGTGAGTTTGGGAAACGTAACATTGCAGAGTGGTTCTGAGTGTGAGGTCCAGGAGGAGGCATTTGACATGGAAGAAATCAGGGAATCTGTCTGCCCCTCTTTCTTGAGAGAGCAGGCCTTTCATGCTATCCTGAATGTTTTCCTGAGAGCTCACTTCATGTTGACATTGGTTCATTCTTTTTACAGCCCTTTGCCCAGGACCTCCATGAGCCTGGTCACAGCGAGAATATGCTGGCCTTCCAGTGGGGAGACAGAAAATGAACCACAAGGTGCATAATTATTTTGCAAGTTATTTAAAGGTGAGTGCTTGAGAGAAAAAAGCCATGAGTGTCAGTCATCTTGACGGGGGGTGAGGGGGTGGGGCCTGTGGGACTTAAGAAGTTGTTTTTTCTCCAGGTGAAACTGATCCTAGCATGACACATAGTTGATAAATGGCGGCCCTCAAGTGGATTCCAGTGGCGGTAAAAGATGTGTGGCAAGTAGAAGACCTGTGCTCCGTATGGTTGTTCAGGCTGAACCTTCCAGAAGTAGATCCAGGCTTCTCTTTGAAAGGACCTCTTGGGGGCGGGGGGAAGGGGGGGTTGTTGAACTGGGAACCTGTTCACTCACTCAATAACGTGCTCACTCACTTACCTGCACTCGTAGCTACCCCAGAGGACGCGGTAGAACGGCCCCTGTGGCTTTCTGAGACTGTCACTCTTCATGAAAGGGGAATAAAGGGGAAAGACTCATCTTTCCCCCGAGGAGCTCTAGTGGCTCCGAACTGCTAACAGGTTAGTAGCCTAAGACATTAGCCACACCACCTTCCCAAACCCATCGCCATCAAGTCAGCTGCAGCCCGCAGTGACCCTGTCAGACTGGCCCGTAGTAGGGTTTACAAAGGAAACCTCTCTCTCTCCTGCCGAGCCCCTAGTGGGATGACCACTTGACCAGTGCCTCCCCAGGTCTCCTTTAAGCCCAGTGCTGAGCCAGCCAGTAGCTCTCTCAATAATGGCAGCAGACCTGTTGGGAAATAGGAAATTATAGCCAGTGGTTGCTCCAGACAATTCATTCCTTAAGGACGTGATGAAGTATAAGGGATAAAAATAGACTGAGGTTTACTATTTCCTGCTGTCTTCTCAATTGAGGTTTTTCCCTGGTTAATTTGTTACAATTGGTTTTCTGTTGTTTTCTTTTTTGCCGGTTTTTTGTGTGCATGTTTTCCAGTATATGCAGTCTAATATAGGTAAATCTATAGAGACAGTATATTATAGAGACAGTAATTGGATTAATGGATTATTGGGGGTATGGGCAGGGAAATTAGGGGGCAAATGAGGAACTAATAACAATGAGTACAAGAAGGAAGAACATGTTCCAGATCTGATTGTAATGATGATTGTACAGCTTTATTAATTATAGATCATTTTATTGAGGCCTCTTACAACTCTTGTTACAATTCACACATCAGTTGCCATCAGGCATGCTTGTTTATGTGTTGTTTTCATTCTGGTCTAAACATTTACTTTCTATTAAGCCCTTGGTATCAGTGCCTCTTTTTATCCCTCCCCCATGGCCCCTAGATAGATTGTAAATCATTATTATTTTCACATCTCGCACTGACCGCTGTCTTGCTTCCCCCATGTTTTTCTTTATTCTTCCCCCTGAACAGGGGTGTATGGTTATGTGTCAATCATTATGGTCAGTTCCCAGTCTCTCCTTTTCTCTCAACCCCCCTTATTCCTACCCTTCGGGTATCACTATTCCCACTCCTGTTCCTGGATGCCATGTTTTTGTGCACCTCTTTTCTATATCTGTGTACTTGCTTCAGTCTAGTCTGAATTGAGGAGCAGTACTAGGGTCTAGGGCCATACCACCCCCAGCGTGCCCGATCTCGGAAGCTAAGCAGGATCGGGCCTGGTTAGCACTTGCTTGGGAGAGAAGCAGTACTAGGGTCATGAGAGTTGAGAGTGAGGAAATCTCAAGGAACCAGAGGACTAGTGTGTGTTTCATTGATGCTTTATTGTGTGTTTCATTGGTGCTTTACTGCACCCTGGTTGACTCATCCCTTTCCTGTGGTCCCTCTGTGGGGGCATTGTTCCATTGTCTACAGATGGACTTTGGGTCTCTCCTCAATCCCCTGCTCTCAACAATGTGTTTTTGTTCGTCAGTTTGTTATATGTCTTCTGATGCCTATTACCCGGTCGTGATGACGCATCATGATTGCACTTGTGGTATGCTTCCATGTGGATTTGTTGCTTCTCTGCTAAATGGCTGCTTATTTAACGTCAGGCCTTTTAGACCAGGGATGTGCGATACGTAAATTATGATCTACTAGTCAATCACAAATGTAGTGTGGATAGATCTCATAGCATTAATAAAATCAATGTAAGTCTATCATAAATCCCATCACTTAACTGATGTACAGTGCAGCCAATCAGATACAATCTTTGGTGTCAAGTGCATGCGCAAACAACTGTACTAAGTGCAGCAAAACCGACAAGCTAAATTATCGCCAATTTTTTTAAATAAATCATTTCATTGGGGGCTCATACAATTCCCATCATGGTCAGTACATACATCAATTGTATGCATACCACATTTGCACACCTGTTGCCATCATCACCCCCGAAACATCCTCCCCTTGGCCCCCAGTACCTGCTCCCCATATTTCCCCTCCCTCCCCACTCGCCCTCCCCTATGAACCCTTAATAATTTGCACATTGGTTTTTTTTGTTTTTAGTTTGGGTTGTGTGTGTATTGTGGGGGGGGGGGGGTTTGGGGTTTTTTGGGGTTTTTTTGGGTTTTTTTGTTTTGTTTTTGGCCATCACTGCCCTCTGGTGGTCGTGGGAGTTACCCAGCCTTGCTCCTGGAGAGCTGCCGCTGGATTTAAACACCCAAGCCAGTGCGCCACAGTCCCATACTCAACCAGTACGCCACCAGGGCTCAGCCTAATAATTTACAAATTGTTATTACTTTTTCATATCATACTCTGTCCGATGTATCCCTTGACCCACTTCCCCGCTGTCCGTACTCCAGAGAGGTCTATGTAGATCCCTGCAATTGGTTCCCCCTTTCCGCTCCACTCTCCCAGTATCACTACTCCCACCACTGGTCCTGAAGGGATCATCTATCCTGAATTCCCTGTGTTTACGACTCCAGTGTACATTTCCTGGTGTAGCTGGATTTGTAAGTTAGTATTAGGATCATGATAGTAGGTGGGAGGAAGCATTTGAGAACTAGAGGAAAGTTGCATACCTCATTGTTGCCACACTGTGCCTTGACTTGCTCCTCTTCTCCCTACAACCCCTCTTCAAGGGGATGTCACTTCATCTATTGATGGGCTTTGGATCCCCAATCAGTACTCCCCCTCATTTATAATGATACAATTTTTACTTCTTTGATACCTGACACTAGGATCCTTTCAACACCTCATGGTCACATAGGCTGGTGTGCTTCCATGTGGGCTTTGTTGCTTCTGAGCTGGATGGCCGCTTGTTTACTCAAGCCTTTAAGACCCCAAACGCTACATCTTTTGGTAGTGGAGCACCATCAGCTTTCTTCACCACATTTGCTTATGCACCCATTTGTCAGCGAGCGATCATATCAGGAATGTTATGATTTTTAGTTCTTGAAGCCTGATAACTGATCCCTTTGACACCTTGTGGTCCCACAAGCTGGTGTATGTGGGCTTCTTCCATGTGGGCTTTGTTGCTTCTGAGCTAGATGACCTCTTGTTTACCTTCAAGCCTTTAAGACCCCAGATGCTACATCTTTTGATAGCCGGGCACCATCAGCTTTCTTCACCAAATCTGCTTATGCACACATTTGTCTTCAGTGATTGTGTCGGAAAGGTGAGCATCATAGAATGCCAATTTAATAGAACAAAATGTTCTTGCACTGAAGAAGCACTTGAGTGGAGGTCCAAGGCCCATCTACTGCCCTAATACTAACCATTTAAGTATATGCACATTGATTTATTTTTCAATCGTCCAATATAAATATATTCAGCTATGTACATGCCTGTCTTTAGACCTCTATAAGTGCCCTTTATCTCCCCCCCCTCCGCCCGTTCTTTCCTCTATTTCCTTTCACTTTCCTCTTGTCCTACTATCATGCTCAGCCTCCATTGGGGTTTCAGTATTTTCTCTCTGTTACATTATTCTTGCATTATTCTTGATCAATCCCTATCAGGGCTCTCACACCCACTGTGTCACAGATTTTGAATCTCTTGCTGTTCCCTTATACCTGAGCCAGTCAACACCACCATCTTTCCCCCTCCTCCCTATCTCTCATGACTCCCCCCCACCCCAAGAACCATCAGTCCTGTCATTTTGGCCTCCAGACTGTTCATCCAGCCTATCTTATTTAGATAGACCTGCAGAGACAGCAATATGAACAAAAAAGACAGGCATCCCAAGATGAAGTAACGAAAGAAAATAAAACTATGATAATAACAAAGAAGCCCCAGTGTCCAATATAGATAGATAGATAGAATAACAAAATAAAAACCTGTCCATAGTTCAGGGTCTATTCATTGACCTCCAGGAGTGCGCCCGCCCCCCCAACCCGGTTGAGTCAAATAGGGTACCACACCCTGGCCCCAAAGTATATCCTTGGTACTCCATAGGAAACTCCAGGCTCTGTGGCACACCCTTAGTTTTTTGCCATGGTGTGGTTGGGTCAGACAGGGTATCATCCAGATCCCATTACTCTACTGTTGTCCCCGAAGGGCCTTGGGTCAATGAAGGACGCCATATTTCATAGTGGGCCCAGTCATAGTCTGTGTACCAGCTGATCTGAGTGGGAATACTGTCCTGAAGGCTCGGTGGGCCAGGATGCACTCCATTCTTTCTTCCCCTTCATTTGTTCTCGTGTGCTCTGGTCAGGCATATCTCGCTCCCCAAGCTGCAGCTCCAGTATTATCCTCTAAAGCCACACTCCTGGGGGAGAGATGACTGTCCCCATAGTTGGGATTGGGGCTGGGTGCTCAGACCCCTCCACTGGTTCCCTGCTCCATGCTGTCATGCTGCACTCATGTCCAGGAACACTGGGTTTAAGTTTGGTCCCTCCTTCCCTTTGGAGATATAAACACTACTTTCCTCCCCTTGGTTGGATTAAGACCCCATTCCCTCTCTACACATCATTTATCTTTCCCTCCCCTCTCCCCCACACCAGTTGACTACCATATGTAGCCCTGGTTTGGTCTGGCCCCAACTATCTGGCCTCCCCACCACTCCAGGAATTTCTGTATACAGTTTTTCCCGATGCCCCTTTTGCGTTTTTTAAATTATTATTAAGCTTGCTTCAGCGGACTCATGTTGTACCTGTCCTTTTGCACTTGGCTAACTTCACTTAGCAAAATTTCCTCCAGTTCTTCCCATGCTTCATGCGCTCATCACTGCTTTTCAGCAATGCATAGTACTCCATTGTATGTATGTTCCACAGGTTTTTAATCCATTTGTCAGTTGATGGAAATTCGGGCTGTTTCCAACTCCTTGCAATTGTGAACTGTGCTGCGATGAACATTGAAGCACAGATGTCTGATCGTGGATTGTTGCTTGCCTCTTCTGGGTATATGCCCAGTAGGGGAATTGCTGAGTCATATGGTAACTCAATTTCCATCTGTTTTAGATATTGTCAAATTGATTTCATAGTGATTATACATACCCACAGGTCCACCAGCAGTGGAGAGATAGAAGAGTTCTATCTCTCCACAGTCTCTCCAACACTTGTTGCTTTCTGATTTTTTCAATTGGGCTATCCTTGAGGGTGTTAGGTGGTATCTCGTTGTTTTGATTTGCATTTTTCTTATGGCTATTGATCAGTAACATTTTTTCACATGTTTATGGCCATTCAGCTTTATGCCTCTGTGAAATTTCTGTTCAGGCCCTTTGTCCACCTCCTCAGTGGGCAGTTATTTTTGCTCTCTTTGGAAGTTATCAGGGTATTGGAGATTTTAGTAATTAGGCCTTTATCTGATTTGTCATTGCTAAAGATGTTTTCCTAGTCTGTCTGCTCTCTTATTACTCTCTTGGTGAATTCTTTCGATGGGCACAGGTGTTTTATCTTTAATATATCCCACTTGTCTATTTGAGCCTCCTCTGTGTTTGTGTCTCTCCCTATTTCTGTTAGCCTATGTAGTCCCTGTGCCAGTGTTCTCAGGTTGTTCCCAGTTCCCTCGTTGATGGCCCTAATAGTTTGGGGTTTTACTTCTGTGATCCACCTTGAATTTAATCTATTGTATGGAGTGAGGTAAGAGTCTTGCTTTATTTTTCTACAGTTAGATAACCATTTTGTTCCAGCACCACTTGTTGAAAAGGACATCTGCTTCCCATTTGATATTTTGGGGGCTCTTATCAGAGATCAGTTTTCTATTCAGCTCTCTTTGCATAAAAGGAGGAGCCATAGTGGAATAGTGATTACCCATTGGGCTGCTCAATGCAAAGTACCTCTCCCAAGGAGAAAAACTAGGCTTCCTAGTCTGATACAGAGTTGCAGTCTCAGAAACCCACAGGGGCATTTCTGCCCTAAAAGGTCACTTTGAGTCAGAATCAATTTACTGTATATATTTGTTTTATAAGCCGAGTTTTTCAACACATTTTTCTCCCTTTTTTTTAATTGGGGGTTTGTATAATTTTTATCACAATCCATACATCCACCCATCGTATCAAGCATGTGTTGCCATCATCATTCTCAAAGAATATTTGCTTTCTTCTTGAGTCCTTGCTCCTCATTTTTCCCTTCCCTCCCTGTTCCCCTTTCCCTCATGAATTCTTTATAATTTGTAAATTATTATTATTTTGTCATATCTTACATTGGTCAATGTCTCCCTTCACCTATTTTTCTGTTGTCCATTCCCTAGGGAGGAGTTTCTATGTGGATCCTTGTCATTGATTCCCCCTTTTCTCTCCAGCTCAGCACTGGTCCTGAAGGGATCATCCATCCCAAATTCCCAGTGTTTCCAGTTTTCATCTGCAGCAGGGCACATCCTCCAGTCTACCCAGACCTGCAAGGCAGAACTGAGATCATGAAAGTGGGGCTTAAGGAAGCATTTAGGAACTAGAAGAAAGTTGTATAGTTCATCACTGCTCTACCCCACCCTGACTGGCTCGTCTCCTCCCTGAGATCCTTCTGTAAGGGGATGTCCAGTTACTTACACATGGA
This sequence comes from Nesogale talazaci, assembly GCA_004026705.1. Classification (NCBI taxonomy): domain Eukaryota; kingdom Metazoa; phylum Chordata; class Mammalia; order Afrosoricida; family Tenrecidae; genus Nesogale; species Nesogale talazaci. The sequence goes on from PVJH01042713.1 coordinate 13,469, forward strand.
TCTTGGGTCCCCAATTTATACTCCCCCACATTCACAATGATTTCATTTTTTTTTCTTTGATACCTGATCCTTGATCCCTTCAGTACCTAGTACAGGATGATGTTTCAGCACATCTTACGCAGTTTTTGTGGTACTATTAGGTGCCTCAGCTCATATTCGGGTTAGCTTATACTCGAGTATAAATGGTAATGGCACTGAGATTGGCTTCTTTTGTTACTTGGGTTTGTTTATTTGTTTGTTTGTTTGGGGTTTTTTTTTTTTTTTTTGCTTTCTTATGACATGTCTGGCAGGCATGGCTCTTCTTTTGTGACTGTTTTTTAATCATTTTATTGGGGACCCCACAGTTCTTATCACAATCCACACATCCATCCATTGTGTCAAGTTCAATTGCCCATGTTTCCACTATCATCTCAAAACAATTTTCCTCTACTTGAACTCTTGGCACCAGCTCATTTCCCCCCTCCTCAACCCTCCCTCCCTCATGAGTCCCCAATAGTTTATAATTTTTTTTCATGTCTCCCTTCTCCCACCCCACCCCCCATCATCCCCCTGAGAGGAGGTTATATATGTAGTTCCCCCCTTTTTACTCTGACCTTCCCCCCACCCTCCTGGTATCGCCACCCCCATCATTGGTCC
>PVJH01042714.1:0-14095 GCA_004026705.1 Nesogale talazaci
TGGACTAGTGGTTGTGAGAAAAGGGACCAACTCTGGGTTTGGGGAGTGAGTTGGGTACGTGGTGCGAGGGAAGGACTTCAGGACGACAAGATTTCTGGCCAGAGCAACAGTCTGGCAAATATTTGTGCCATCTGCTGAAATGAAGGAGCTTCTCTGTTTTTTGAGGAAGGGTTCAGTTTGGGAAGTCCTGAGCGTGGGAGGCCCTAAAAAACTCTACAGTACGACTGATACGAGTTTCACATCAAATATCTAGTTCCCGTTATGTTTTGTCATTGTTTCTGCTAATGTCCGATGAGTGGTAGTAATCTCAATATTCAGTGAAATAATACTGTTTTCTCAAAAAGCAAATTCATTGCCTTCGAGTTGGTTAAAGCTCAGTAGGGACCCTATATGATGGAGTCTAACAGCCTCATGGAATTTCCAAAGCTGTAATCTCTCCGGAAGCAGACTGCCCATCTTCCCTCAGCAGAGCGGCTGGTGGTTTCCAACCACTGGCCTTTCTGTCCACAGCTCAGTGCTAACCCACTGCGCCACCAGGGCTCCCTTAGAATCCTTTCAGGTGTCTAAATGGAGAAGGCCGCAAGGTGAGAACTGGAGATACAAATTGAAGTCCTGGGCTCATTGGAAGCCTTGATGGGGATAGAACATAGTAAATAGAAATGTGTGTGTGTGCGCGCACACGGGGGGTGGGGGTGAGAGAGAACGCAAAGGAAAGCTTTGTATGGGCCAGGGCATCTTCAAAGTGCTTCACAGTCTTCCTCGCTTCTTTTCCTTGTACCTGTGTCCTCAGGAAGTGTGGCACAGAAGCAGTTTGCACAGCCAGGTTGTGGAGCCAGAACCCAGCCCTGGATCTGTGCTCTTGATCCTGTGCTGGAAAATTAGGATCTGCGTGGAATTGTCTTCTAATTCTTGCTTGTGGGAGTGGATGTAGCCATCTTAAAGGAGAGCGGTCAGCCAGGTATTGGGAACTCTCTGAGTCTGCGCTTAAGGCAGCCCGAGAGCCTATGTGTGGGTATGTACACATTGAGCTTGGTAGGTGATGTTCTTTCTCATTGAAGGGAATCTTGCAGGCTTTTATCCCTCTTTGCTTAATTTTTTTCAACAAAGACTTCTTTAAAGCCTATTTGTACAGGCCAGATGTTTTTATGTCATACTGTAAAAGTAGAATTACCACCACAGTTGTGTAAACTTGCGTGCACTGCCTCATTCTCGATTCCTGATGTTTCTGCTTTTCACCACCCAGGTATCAGAAGTTTGCTGTTCTTTCACAGCACTTGCTCTCAGCAGATGCTTCTGGCAGTCATGAGATGTCAGTGGTCGGGCATCCCCTGAGCTGGCATCCCACCTCTGCTGGCCAGCCTGAACAACACCCCCTTCCCCCAAGGAGACTTGTGTTTGCCTTTCACTTTCCTTCCCACTTTCCTTCCTCAGCCCTTGAAACTCAGGATGAAGTCCAGACCCTACTAGGAACATGGCCCTCTGTCTACTCAGCTTTCCATCCACGAGCCCCAGCCTGATCGAGTCTGGTTGAGAAGGAGGTAGCACGTGTGCCAGAAGAGCAGAGAGCCTCTCACCTCACTGTCCTTCTGCGTCCAGCCTTCCCGCATCTGACTCTGATCCTAGCTGCCCCCAGGTCTCTTGGGTATCCACGCACGGCAGCTAGAGCAGATATACCATAGGTGGGTGGCTTCAGCACACTGAAATGTAGTTTCTCAGTGTTTAAGATTCAGGACACGCTTCTTCTGTCTTCCTTGCCTCTGGAGGAAGGGCAACTTCTTCTGGGCCATCTTCTGAGCTTGACATAGCTCTTCCCCCATCTCTGTTTGCACATCAATCTCTTGTAAGACACTGACTGCAAACACAACACTACACTACTCCAGCCTCCTCAGTACCACTGAACATGCATTCCCACAGGCAGAGAGGTTAGGATTTATAAGCCCAGGTTTTTTTGTTTGTTTGTTTGTTTGTTTCTGGGGCATCACTGCCCTCTGGTGGTGGGAGTGGGAGGCCCAGCCTTGCTGCTGGATTTGAATCTCCAACCCAGTGGGCCGCAGTCCTGCGCACAACCACTCCACCACCGGGGCTCAGCCCAAGCCCAGGTTTTTTTGAGAAGCATGCTTCACCAGTGTGATGGAGTTTCATTATTTCCTTTTTGAGGAAAGGAAGAAGAAATAACGAATAAGAAAATATGCTTTTGGGGTGGCTCAGATCAATGTCCTGAGCTCTCTTCACCTCAGCTTTCTCTGCTGCGAGGAAGGCACTGGCGCCTGGGCTCAGGTGGGCAAGCACGTGTGTGTTTATTCGCTCCCTTTTCCGAGACTCCAAAGTAGAGGCTTTTGACCAGTGGTGCTGACCTGGGGATCCCAGGATAGTCTGTCCTTGAGAGAGTGTGTAAATCCTCATCCCTTTCTGTTTGCCTGGGAAACACAGTCTTGGTGGTTTTTAACAGATTTCAGGCTGATCCACAACCATCATCACAGGTTAGGAAACCTCATCCATTTTCCTTCATGCTCAATATTGTCATGTCGCTGTGTGTGTGTGTGTGTGTGTGTGTGTGTGTGTGTGTGTGTGTGTCTGAGCGTAGATCCCCTGTTTTGTTTCCATAGCTCTTACAGTGTCTAGCATAGTGCCAGTTAATGTTGACTAATTGTTACATCAAAAGAAAGGGTATACATACATGTGTGTATCTAATACTAACGGCATTTATGTAGAGGGGAATTTCAGTGAAAAAATTTTTAAATTCCAGACCTAAGATGTGTAGTTATTTTGTTTTCTTATAAATATTGGAGTCCTTGGTGCATTGTTTTATACACTTTAAACACGAGTCAAGAATGGGTCTTCTGCAAGAAGCCTGCACTCTCACTAAACATAGTAGTTTCAGTGTGTCAGCTAATTAGATGGTAATTATGCTCTTGACTGTGTGAACTTCAGCAAGGATTAAATGAACCAGTCCACAATTTGTCCGCTTTGGGGAGGATGTGGGGTATAACTTCTGATTTCTGCTACCTGCTATTATCAGGGGGGGGGGGGCATCACTGCTCTCCGGTGGTGGGAGTAGGAGGCCCAGCCCCACTGCTGGAATTGAACCTCCATCCCAGTGGGCCGCAGTCCTGCGCACAACCACTATGCCACCGGGGCTCAGCCCCAAACCTTGCTTTTTATCAATTTTTGAGTAAAAAATAATTGGCTTCGAAAAGAAGAAAAATTAATCTATCAGTTATTCAGTTTATGGACTTAAATTTTTTTTTTTAGGATTTCATTAAATCAAGATTAACAAGATAATGAAGCATCAAGTACCCAATTACCATGTTCATCAATCTTTATGCACCTATCTGACAAGAGGGAGGGTTTTAAATATCCTCTGGACTAACCTAGAATTTATTAGATTCCAGAGGGGCTTTTGCAAACCAGTAGTTGACCCCATATGTTGCATTTGTGGTGGCCCATGACAGTTGAACTTGCCTACAGACAAATTGATCCTAAGGAGTGACTCCTGCCTTTAAACCAGGCTTAACTTTTCCAGCTCACTTCAGCCATGGCACATCAACAAAGGTCCTTTGAGAGCTGTATTAACTTTAAGAGTGTATACAGGGCTGAGCCCCGGTGGCGTAGTGGTTGTGCGCGGGACTGCGGCCCACTGGGATGGAGGTTCAATTCCAGCTCCACGGAGCAAAGGCTGGGCCTCCTACTCCCACCACTTGAGGGCAGTGATGCCCCCCAAAAAAACAAACAAACAAAAAAGTGTGTACAGTAATACCTGTCGAATGCAATTTTTTCCAAGCTTGTGTTCAGACATTGAAAAGTTTAAGACCTGAACATAGTTTTTCCAATAAGAAATCATGGAAAAACAAATAATTGGTTCTCAGGCCCCCAGATTGCACTTAGAAATTCATTTCCCCAGGACTTGACTTCGGAGGTTTTTAGCCTTCTTAACATATCTGTCTCAGATATGTTATGGCCTTGAGTTGTTTCTGATTTATCCATTACTTTTCCACTTCTTTGATGGCCGGGATTCTTTGTTGCATAATTAGTGATTTCATTCCTTTCTCTGCATTAACCACTTTAGTCACTTTTCCTCCCCAAGAAGTCGATAATGTTGACATAGCCATGTTGTATTCAGCCCCCATATCAGGCAGGCAGCGACTATAACTTCTCCCTTTGGAGCCATGGTTACAAGAGTTTACATAAATGAAACACCAAAGCACAATGCTGAGTGCTTTAGTGCACTCTGTGCTGTCTGAGCACGAGCAGTGTTTGGACTGACGCGGCATGCCTCCGTGTCCAAGACGAGACATGATGGCTGCCTCACTCTCTGCCTGCTCAGGTCAGTTCGACTGGTGAACAGAGTTACAAACAGCAAGCAGGCTTTTTTAGCTTTGCTGTTTGAGTAGTGGGAAGTTCAGGCTTGGAGCGTTCATCCGAGCTATCACTGTATAAAAATACATGGATGAACACACAGGCGCCCTTGGAATGAACTTGTTAACCTGTTTGTGACACCCATTTCACAGTTCGAATCGAAATTAAAAAACCAGTAATGCCAATGTTGCAGTAACGACAAAACACTGACTTTGCTGACCTCGGCGGGCTGGAATTGCTGTTCCAAGTGACCCAAACCCACCGCCCTCGGGTCGACTCCGCCTTTTGGAAACCCTGCAGGACAGAGCCGGACTTCCCCTTAGCGGGCCCAGCAGGTCTCGCTCGAGTAGACAGCCTCCTCCTGCTTCCACAAAGAGGCTGTTGGGTTTGAACGGCCAGCCTTTCAGTTAGCAGCCCGCCACTGAGCCCACTTTCCCATCAGGACTCCCCTGCTCCAAGTGCCAGCCGAGAACAAGTTGAGCCTGACCTTGAGGCTGCAGTTCGTTTGTATTGGGTTTGTGTTTAAGCAGCGACGACCTAACCCAACATCAATGTCTCGGAGAATCCGCGGTCCATGCAGAGATGCAGTATTTGACCAAAGACCTAAAGAGGGTGAGGGAGCCTGACTCTGGTAATCTAGGGAGATTTTTCTAGACAGAGGGACCATCAGAGCAAAGGCCCCAGGGTAGGACAGGACCATACCTAGTGTAGTTGGCATAATTCCTAAATTAAGTTTTGTTATGCAAGTGATGTAGGAATCAAATTATAGAAAAGGGGGTGAGGGTTGTCCGTAATCATTGCTACCTGGTTATAGCGCCTGTTAAGGTCTTGGTTTGTATCCTTCTCCAGTTTTCATGACCTTCTTAAGGTGTTATTTTGTAACTACAAGCAGTCCCTGGTTTATAAATGCCCAATTTACACAAAACACAATTACGCAGCAACCCTTGTCTAGCCTTTTAGAATCCTAGGTACATGCGATGGTTTGTAATAACCAATGGGTACTACTGTGCAAGATTCATGAAAGTGTTACTCGTACTACTGTTGTGTTAAAGATGTTTGAGTGTATCTGGAAGTGTTTCTTTAGTGTTTTTTTGTACATAGAAGACAAAAACCGGGCTGAGCCCCAGTGGCGTAGTGGTTGTGCGCGGGACTGCGGCCCCCTGGGTCGGAGGTTCAATTCCAGCAGTGGGGCTGGGCCTCCTACTCCCACCACCGGAGAACAGTGATGCCCCCCCACCCCCAAAAAAAGAAGAAGACAAAAACCGTACACAGCTATTCTGACTTAATGAACAAGCTCTACTAAAAGACAAACAGGACTTGTGGATAATCGGGGAACTGCCTGCACCTCAGACATTCCCTACCTTCCTGTCAGTCTGAATCTGTGCCTCGTGGAGTTCAGATTCATAAATTACCAAGGAGCCCAGGTTGCACAGTGGTTAAAGTTCTTGGCCGCCAACCAGAAAGCTGATGGACCAGCTAGTCTATGGGAGAAAGATGTGCCTGTCTTTCCCATAGAGAGTACAGCCTTGGGAACTCTACAGGCCCCTAAGAGTTGGAATCTACTCGGTGGCAGTGGGCTTAATAAATTAATAATAAAACATCAAATATTTTATTAAAATATGTAAAAGAAAGCTTGGTAATGGGTAGTGTAAGGTCATAACTAAGTTACTCATAAAAATACATACAGGACTGTAAAATTATTCACTGGTATATTACTTAAAATCAACTGAGACACCACTCCATCCTTCCAGGTGCTCAGACTGAAAACCCAGGGGCCAGGGGTGAGTCCCATTTCTGTCTCACTTCCCGGTCCCTGACAGCCAGCCCGAGCTCAGACTCCAGCCAGTCTGCAGTGCAGCCACTTCTCTCCACCTTCGCTGATGTTGCCTAGACCAAGACAGAATTTGCTTCTGCCTGGATTATTGTCATATCTCCTGACTGCTTCTGCCCGTGTCCCCTGTCCTTCACACGGCATTCAGGAGGAACCTGTTAAAAACCAGACAGACCGTGCCACCCCTCTCTTCAAAACTCTGGTGACTTTTATGTCATTCATTAACAGCCAGTCCTTCGCCTCACCCTCCTCCATCTCCCTCCCCCCACCTTGCTCACATGGCTTTAGCTACGTTGGTATCCTTGTGAATCTTCCACACTCCAGCCAGCGTCCTGCTTCATAGACCGCGCTTCCTGTTCCTTCTGCCAGGAAGACCTGCCCAGAGATCTCAAAGTCACACTCCCTCACCTTTTCCAGGTCTTCAGTCATGAAGAGCTTATTTAAAATGGGGTCCCCTCCCCCCCCTTTAATTAACATATTTACAGAGGCTGTACCTCCTGCTAGAATGTAAGCTCTGTGAAGGCAGGAGTGGCTTGCCTGACCCTCGTTCCTAGGAAAGGACCTGACATGGGCTCTTACTTCGAGTGCCTTATCTCCCATTCTCGGGGGAATCCTGAGTGAGACACACTGGGAACACCTAGAGTCAAGCCTCCCCTGCCTCCCCTTGGTCTTTGCCACAGTCACATGGTTGTGTTGCTTGCCTCAGAGACTGGCCATTGGTGTTCAGAACTCTAAATTCCTGGGTCCCCTAGAAAAAGAAGTCCAAATGCCAGGGACAGGAGCAAAGAGAGATGGGATAGTTTGGGAGATGCTCCGGCCCCCACGGCCACCTCCCCAGAAGAAGGTTGGCCTTTCTTGCTTGCTTGGTTGGGCACTTCTCTAGAAGACCCTTAGAAACGCCCAGCCGTCAGCCTGAGCTCTGGTTCCACAGCCTGACTGGGAGGCACAGCTGCCTGGTTGCTTTCACCAGGCCTGGGAATTTCTGGAAACAAATCTGAGAACCAGCTAATTAATATCTTTCAGCTTTTCCCCCCCCCCCATAAATAGAGACAGCTATGGCTCAGGAGTTGAGAAATAAAGTATGCCTTGTGAATATACCCTTGAGGTAGATTACCTCCACCACCTTTGGCAACTCCGCTGACTGTTGATCACGGAAAGCAAAACAAAAACCGGCCACGGCAGTTACCCCTCCTGTCCAGTAAGTGAACGCGCCCTTGGTGGCAAAACAAAAGCAAAAACCTCTTCTCTCCCATTGAACTTTTGTGAGCACTTGACACTGGTGGTTTTCATCTCAAGTGGAGTCAAATGAATCTCCATTTAAAGATGAAAACCCGTGATGAGGCTTGTTGAAATTCTGGGGGCAATGGATGGGGGGGGGGTGTCTTTGGTTGAATATTCACTTCTCTTATAATGATACCGGCTGCCCCTTTGCCTGGTTGGGAGGATCGATCCAGATTACGAATCGATAGTGTTTGTAAGCAGCGTGTCCGTGGTGTGACAGGTTTCAGCCGTTTTTGGTTTTGTGTTTTTTGCATGTTCACATCTTTTCCCCCGGTGGTAATAATAAGCAGTTAGCCCTAGGCTTGCACGTTCCCCTGGAGTTGCTAGTATCTTGAATTTCTTTCCATTTATTTTAGGAGTAAAAGTCCCTCGCAATTTCCGACTGTTGGAAGAACTCGAAGAAGGCCAGAAAGGAGTAGGAGATGGCACAGTTAGCTGGGGTCTAGAAGATGACGAAGACATGACACTTACAAGATGGACAGGGATGATAATTGGGCCTCCAAGAGTAAGCGTCGAGCTACGGCTATACATGTCAATGTCTTAAAATTCACTGTGCCTCCTTTAAAACAAATATTAGCCTTATCACGGAAAAGCTCACCAATGGTATATTTTCTGAAATGTGGCTATTCTTTTTTGACCAGTTTCAGTGTATATATTTGCACCTCCTCTGATGCTGTTTAATCCCTCTACATGGTAAGCAAAAACCTATTCAGACCCCTAGTGTGCATTTACATGACAGTGTAGACAGTGAAGGGTGAGCTATTGCGTTCTCCAGTAGTTTTAGAATAGGCTCATGGGCTTATCAAATGAGCAGGCTACAGGTACAGCCAGATTCTCCACAGACTTTACGATTGTGGGTTTTATTTTTCAAATTGCAGTCTTGTATTGCCTAAAGGGACTGCTGGATGGTTGTGTGGGGTTCGCTCCTGTTCTGTTCTGCACATTCTTAAGAGTTCCTTTACCGCCAGGCTGTTGCTCGGCTAGTGGAGTCTGCCCCAGTTCAGCGTGACTCTGTGCACAGCAGCACACGACACCACGCAGTCCTGGCTGCCCTCACAACCATTGCTATTTGAACCTATTGTTGTCGCCACTGTTGCAGGTGTTGTCTGTCTCTCCGAGGGTCCTCTTCCTTTGTGCTGACCCCTGTCCCAAGCGTGGTCACTTTTCCCAAGGGCTGGTCTCCTGATCACGTGTGTTGAGTGTGAGTTGAAATCTCGCCGTCCTCGCTTCTGTGGCGAGCTCTGTCGGAACGTCTTGCATCACGGATTTGTTCGTTCTTCAGGCATCCATGGTACTTTGCTCCGTGTTCTCCAACACCGTCCTTCAGAGGCCTCATTCAGTCTTCCACATACATAGGAGGTCGTTGGAAACACAACGGCCCGGGTCAGGCACGTCCTAGTGGCTGCCAGATTCGCGCAGTCTGTTAGTTTCTTAGTAAGTGATGTCTTGCAAATAAAAACACATTTTAAATAGTGTTTAAGTGGGTCCTTCACAAGGGATTAGTACACATTTTTATAATATGCTCACTTACGGAATTAAAGTAAGTCAATCACTCTGATTGAACACCACATCTTTCATCATGCAGTAATCAAACTCACCGCCCATGGGTCCGCTCACATGGGTCCACTCCCCAGAGTGGAGCAATAATACAAGTATAATGCTGAAGTCCATTGCAAGAAAATCTGTTCCTTACTCTGTAAGGACATCCATCCATTTATTGTTGCGTGATAAATGAGGAGACCCATGAAGCTTCCACTTGGTCAGAGATACATTTTTGGTTCATCAAAACACTTGATCGCTACAGCTAAGATAATAATTAGGTGATTTTTTTTTTTTTGCATTCTATGAAAAAGAAATGTAGTAATTGGGGGCTCTTAAAGCTCTTATAACATTCAGTACATCATTTGTATCGAGCTTATTTATACACATGTTGCCATATTCATTTCCAAATATTTTCTACTTGAGCCCTTGGTATAGCTTCTCTTTCCTCCCCACCCCCCATTTTTTAATGAATCATTTTATTGGGGAATTAGGTGACATTTTAATAAAACAAAAATGAGCCCTAGAACTTCAGCAAAGACTTACTGCCTGCCCAGGCAGCTGTAGTCTTATTAGTCCCAGAGGACTTTGTAAAGAAGATTAAGACTGTAGAGATGGGAAAGGTGACCTTTCTTGTAGAGCTTCATGATTTGTGAGCACACTGGTCTTCACAAAGCTGGCTGCCCTTCGTTTGAGGTCACACAGCAGTCCTCCCTGCTCACAGAAGCAGCAGTCAGGCGATCAAACGATGCCGTGGGTAAATCTGCACAAGACCGCACTCAAGTGTTGAAAAGCAAATGTATCATTTTGAGAATTGAATCGCACCTGACCCAAGCCAGGGTATTTTCATTCGCCTCATATGCATGTGAAAATTGAATATTGAATAAGGAAGACTAGCGAAGAGTCGATACATTTGAATTGTGTTGGCCCAGAATACTGAAATACTGTGGACTGCCAGAAGACAAATATATCTTGTTTTGGACAAAGTACAGCCAAAATGCTCCCAGAGGCAAGGATGGCAAGACTTGGTCTCACGTAATTTCGACATGTTATCAGGAGGCATCATCCTTGGTAAGGTATAGTGGCAGCCCAAGAGCACGGCTGTCCACAAGGCGGGTTGACCGAGTAACAGCAGCAGTTACTAGTTCCATCGTGACAGCTGTGAGGATGTGCAGGACCTCAGTGCGCTGCTTTGCTGTGCGGTACGTAGGTCACTGTGAGTCGGAACCAACTTGATGGCTCCGCCCAACAGTGGTGGTCCCTTGCCAGTGACTTCTCCCAAGCACCCTTTGTTAGCGACTGCTGCCAGGTTGTTGCGTTGTGTTCCGTTTTGTAGGCAAGGACTGGAGAGACACAGAGATGAAAGTGACTTGTCCGACATACTACAGCTAATAATTCCAAAATCAGGTCTGTCTGACCAGAGAGCCTGTTCCCTTACTCACAGTGCCACCCTGCCTCCCTCTTGCTCACCTCAAAAGTTCCATTTGGTAGCCTTGTAGAAAGAGCCACTGCATTACTAGGAAATGGAAGTTAAAGACGAGCATCCCGGAATGTGACACTTGTTTCAGACCAGCAGGAGGAGAGTCAGCCTGAGGGTCGCAGGACCTTTCCTTTGTTTGTCCCAAATGCTGACAACTTTTGTTCATTCTCGCACCGTGGGCCAGGTTCTGCACATAGGAAGGACGCACAGAATTTGACCCCAGGAAACACCCGTCTTAGTCTTAGACTGTCACTGAACACTGAAGGAATCCGACTGGCTTTGTCTTTAAATGTGGCATCTTCGGTCATTTTTGTGACCCTGTTGTGTGTACCTCACCCAAACCAGGGTATTTCCAGTCACTTGATACACATGTGAAAGCTTTAGGACCTGAGCAAAATCGATACCTTTGAACCTCGGGCTTGGAGAAGGATATTGACTGCCTTGGGCTGCCAGAAGAATAAACCAATCTGACCGGAAGAGGCGCAGCTGGAATGCTGCTTAACCATGAGACTAGTGAGACTTTGTCTCTCCTCCTTTGACCCTCTCAGGAAGGACCAGGCCTGGGTACTTGGTAAAGTACAAGGGCAACAAGTAAGAAAAAGACAATTGACGTGCCCTCAACGCAACAGCGCAAGGATGATGCAGGGCTACTGAGCATTGTTGCCTTCTGCTCCACAGAGGCTTGCCAAGAGGTGGAGCTGACTTGATGGCATGGAGCAGTTTTTGTTTGGGAGGTGGGCTTACTCATCTATTACTTATTTATCTTGTATTTTCCTATGAAAACCATGATGTTCTATATTGGTTGAGGAGAACCCAATTTAGACATCTTGCTTTTCTGTTAAGATACATTTCTGTGCTTCCTCTGAAAACTCATTGTGTATTTATAGATTGCTTCATTCGGTTGATTTCCCGTCTCTGAGAAAGTTTGGGGTTTTGTGAGGATGAGAACTCTCCTTCCTGATGCCTTATTCCCCAGAGCACCTGGAAATGATTCCAAACAGGGTTGATGTTCAGTCCATCGGTTAGTTAATTACTCTGTTCACATTTTCAGGTCCTAACAAGTTCAGCATGAACTAGTTAGTTCTAGTTCATCTAAAAGAATTTACCTTGGCCTACACTGAATTTCGGTTTTATGTGTGTGTGTGTGTGTTTTGTTTGTTTGTTGTGTATGTGTGTGTTTGTGTTTTGTGGGCATCACTGCCCCCTGGTGGGATTAGGAGGCCCAGCCTTGCTTCTGGAGAGCTGCTGCTGGATTTGAACCACCATCCCTGTGGGCTGCAGTCCCGCACACAACCACCGTGCCACTACACTCAGCCCCACTGAACTTCAATTCATGTCTTCCTAACTTTTTATGGGTCACTAGATTATATGAAGTGCTTTCCATGTTGTAGTTGTGGTTGTCAAATGCCGTCAAGTCAGTTCCAGCTCATAGGGGACCCAGTGTACCACAGAACAAACAGCCTGGCACCATCCCCACAATTGTTCTGATTGAGCCCATTGTTAGAGCCACTGTGTCAGTCCATCGAATCAGACCGGTCCTTCCTAAACACATGTTCAAAATAATGTGTCTTGCCATCTTTTTTTCTAAGGAGCATTTTGGCTGTACTTCTTTCAAGACAGATTTATTGTTGTTCTAGCAGTCCCTGGTACTTTGAATATTCTTCAACAATGTCATAAATCAAAGGTTCCAATTCTTAGGTCTTTATTCATTGTCAAGTTTTGGGATGCAGATGAGACTATTGAAAACACCATAGCTCGCTTGGGCCAAGCACACCTTAGTCTTCAAGATGATAGTTGGCTTTTTAACACTTTCATGAGGTTTTGTATAGCATCAGCCTGTGAGATTCATGGATTATAAATGATAAAATCCAAGGTCAGGGAAGGGCATTGTATTGGACCTTACATTCTGAACACCTAGTTTGCCGAAGTCTGTGAGTGACTAGGAAAGCTCAAAATCTATTTGCAGAGTCCCCTGGGGGATAAACCTCCATTGAATTCCCACAGATCCTCGACCAGGAAGGAGAGTAGCCTGGACCTCAGATTGCATCAGAAAGTGACTTACTGACATCTTATCATTTGTTTTTCCCATTGATCCATTTTATCTATTTATTTTGTTTGGTTCACTTTTTTTTGTTTTTTTGGGGGGGGCATCACTGCCCTCTGGTGGTGGGAGTAGGAGGCCCAGCCTTTGCTCCGTGGAGCTGGAATTGAACCTCCATCCCAGTGGGCTGCCGTCCTGCGCACAACCACTACGCCACCGGGGCTCAGCCCGGGTTCACTTTTTAAAAATAATTTGTCGGGGGCTCTTACAGCTCTTGTAACCATCAAGTGCACTTTCTACTGAGCCCTAGTGTCAGCTCCTCTTTCCTCTCCCTCCCCACCGCCATGACCCATTTTATTTTATGTTTCACTCAGACCGCATTCTCTCCCTCTCTCCCTGCACAAAGGCAGAGGGGAGCGATCATCAATGGCAGCTGCAAAAGCAGCACCAAGAGCCCCCGTCCCACGCTCGGGAGAATGCTGCGCCGCCTTTCTCGTCCCATCACCCATTTTTACTTTGTTCTAGTTTTTACTCTTTTCTGCTTGCTTTGGATTGAGGTTTTTCAGTGGTCTGTTTGGTTGGTTATTGTTATGGGGGGTTTTGGTTTGTTTGTTTTTCTTGGTATGATTTTTTTTTTAACATGAAATCCAGGACAGGTAAACCTATAAATAAAGTAACTAGATTAGTATTTAAGAAACTTTATGGAGTTGGAAGGAAAGGGGTATCCAATAACAGTGAGTACAAAATGAAGAAGCTGTTCTACAATCGATTGTACAACTTTTAAGTTTATTCATCATTGAATTGTATATGCCAATAAAACTTTTAAAAAAAGAAGAACTTTATTACTAGGTTATTTTGTGTCATAGAACATTGTTCATAATTTCTTTCTCTAATAGAGGTTTCAAAAACTCAGGGAAAAATGGGATTTTAAAATAATGGATTTTTCTGTGAACTTTTTGCAAGCCCTTTGTATGTTAAACTTTTGGGGCTGTATCTTATCTAAATGTTTCTAAAAGATGAGGTTTTTAAAATATTGTAATTATCTGTATGAAATAAAACAAAAGACAAGTCTTGACCAGCAATTTTGCCCAGTGTAATATGTCATATGCTATCTTGACTGCTGCTTCCAGATGATTGTAGATCCAAATAAAATTAAATCCTTGACAACTTCAACCTTTTCTTTATTTATCATGATACTGCTTTTTGGTGTAGTTGTGAGGACTTATGCTTTCTTTATGTTGAGGTGTAATCCATTCTGAAGGCAGTAGTCAATGATCTTCCTCCGGAAATGTTTTAAATCCTCAAAAGAAAACTTCAGTAAGCAAGGTTTTTTCATCTGTATATCACAGATTGTTGATGAGTCATAAACACATTAAAAGTTGTACAATCATCACCACAATCAATTTTAGAATTCTGTCCTCTCTTGATGCTTCTTGCGTTGTTCAGTATCTTGCCTGGAGAACCCTTTAATACTGCAACTCAAGGTGTGGATATTATTCTCTACTTGAAGCTTGAGAATTGCTGGACCTGGTCTTCCCTTTCAGTTTTTTAGCTCTTTGCACATTTC